>JASDQU010010273.1:0-11964 GCA_032191745.1 Picea mariana | reverse complement strand
GAGAAAGCAAACTACAAACATTCTTGTATAATCATCAACTAATAACATAAATTATTTCTCACCTTTTAAACCCTTTGTTTTAGTTGGTCCAACTAGATCAATATGCACAATTTCCAGTGATTTTGTCATTGAATATTCTTTTGATTTAAACCCGGTCTTTGTTTTCTTTCCTTATTGACAATGCTTGCATAAAGTGTTGGTTGGTTTTGTAATTGTTGAGGAAAAGATATGAAATAATCTTAATCAAACATTTTCATATTCTTCTTGGCTAAAGAAGGATAGACGAGAATATCAACCTATTTTTATAGCCATCAAAATGATATCCTAACTCACAAGTATTATTTACAAGTGCTTAGGAAGTTTTTTTATAATTAAAAGCTTGCTGAAAAAATCATTATTTATGTAATTTTCTGAATATGTAAGATGTTGAAATAAAGATAGAGACAGAAGTAAAGACACCAAGTCAATAATCAAAATAGATGAGACATAAAGCAATCCTTTATTTCATTCAAATTCATCAAAGAATCATTCATTTTACAAAATTTCCTGAGGAAGTTTTGGACCAAAGTCAAACTTAGACATCCCTGATGAAACATACAAAAGGACTTCTAATAGAAAATCAAAAAACTGAACTTGAAAAGATGGATCAGCTTTCCACATATTGCTTCCCACTCGACTCTTCACAATAGCCTTTGTCAGCCATGAAAATTAATTCACAACGGACAAGTCTACACAGACTATCAAAGATAGATCAACACCTCTGAAAAACAAGTGTCTAAATGATGTAATTCAATTTTGAATCTCGTTGTCTACAATAAGACCCTGCTATCATAAAAAGGAATTAGGCTTCTAATGAATTAAGGAATGAATGAAAACTAAATTATCTCAACAAAAACTCAAGAGAAAACCTTAGTATGTTTCTCCTTCTATCTTCCTTTGTTCCTCCCTTTCCTTTTTCCTTTAAGCAAATTAGAATTGGTTGAAGCAGTTGACTACTTCATTAGTTAAGTTAGCTAAAACTCAACCAACTTTTTAGTTAGGGGGAAAGGTAGTAAATCATAATAAGGACTTTTAAATAAATAATAACTAGTAGGTGGGACCCCTTGTGACTCCCTTTAGCTTTTAACAATCATAACACAACTAGTTAATTAAACAAAACATCCCTCCTTGTGACTCTCATCATCACATTCATATTTGACAATTAATCTCAATGATATTTGAAATTATTTCCAAAATATATTACTCATATATCCAAAGATAGTATGTTGTCCAAAATTTCAGAAGTCAACTATTCTCAACAATTAATAAATAAATAAAACTTAAAATCCATATTTCCCACTCTGAGATGCAATCTTTCCCTTGTTGTTGCTTTCACCTTTTGATCTCTCTGAATTTGCCTAAGGTTGTGCTAAGCCTTTAGGCCTAATCTCACTGATCACATGAGAGCAATCATCCCTCAAATGCATGCGGGAAGACACGTATTTATCAAAGCCATTGGAGGGTGAGGAAGGGGCAGTAGTGGTTTTTCCTTTGTCAGGGGTATGGTGGGCTTCGGTTTTCAAACTTTTTCTAGCATGGGAAGACTAAAATGGTGAGTGGACATGGGAAGATTGGACAAATTTATTGATAGGTAGGGGAGCAGGTAAAGACAAATTGGGCCAGCCACAATGTTGAGAGACTGTCGGGTGGACAATCTCTTGCCATCCGTCGTTCTCAGGAACTTCAAGTTGTAGTGAGACATGAAGATGCACGGAGACACCAAGGGCCTGTGGAGCTTGGAAGGGAAGCCTTTTATGCCTAGGTTGGACCACTCCTTGCCCAATCCAATTAAAAAACCCATCTTGAAATAGCTAGCGTAACTCTTGCGAGTCAACATCAAAGTGTATGGAGAATATTGGCCGTCTAGGGCCCCTCTTCCAATTACCTCTTCCTCAGTTACCTCTTCCATGGCTACCTTGACTAAAAAATATCATTCCTATATGCATAACTGACTAGCAAATAGTTTCTTTAACAACCATATATGACAACTCTTTTTAAAAATATGAAATAAATTTTGGCTCAGCAACATATTAGACTCATGCAATTCAATCCATACAAATTGTTTAATCGTTGTAAAGGAGCAGGAGGTGAGAAAAGGTTATGGGATATGCAAGGGGTTGTATTGAGAGAAGAATGTTAAAATGAGGGGGGAAATATCTCGATTACTTCTCATAGACAACAAACAATCAATTGTAATGTAAACCAAAGAACATATCATTGTAATCCATTCATGTGATCTTGAACTGTTACAATATAGAGTTCCTATGAACTATAATTAAATTTTAGGAACAGAGAATGGATAATGGATATGGGAAGGTGAGGGGATTGTAATTAGCGAAAAGTGAAATAATGGTAGGGGATTGTAATTAGCGAAAAATGAAATATTGTTCATAAAATCAATTAAGTAATCCATAAAACAATTCTTTATTTAATGCAAACAGTCCAACACTAACCAAATAATTATTGTGATCAATTAACAATTATTGTGTATAATAACCATTACTGTGTGTTAAACTTTCTCTTTGTTCACATTTAAATCCTTAACACTTTTAATTAACACAGTGCCACCTTACTCAAAAACAATATGCCTTCCAAACAACCTGTATAAGAAATTTGTTTCCTCTCACTTGTTTCATTTAATAATTAAAACAAATTCCAATGAACACACAGTCATTTGTTTCAACTACGTTCAACACCAAAACCATCAACCGTTGTGTATAAATTACTTCCTCAAATCAAACACAAACACAAGTTCTTTTAAAATTGTGCCCGATTCCATTCCTCTAATCAATTTAACAATTAAATTGCAATGAAACCATACTGTTATAGAACCCGTGCCCATATCTGATGGTGCAATCAAACGATACGATGCACAATACTCATAAACACACATAGTGGACAGCCAAGCCACAACTATAACACTTTAAATTGCAACAATCTCGATTGGGCAATTTAAACACACAGTAACAACGACCATTATTTCAATTCATAACACGTTGTAGAAAACATACATCCTAACTCATAACGTAAGGAAGCATACTCCCAATCAAACCATAAACAATGTTGAGTTATCAATCCAACACAAGGAGGCAGTGACTATGTGCCCAATTCCATTTCTCAAATCAACCAATTTAAACCATGTTGATCTATCAAACCAACTTTCACAATAAAAGAATACAGTGATTATACACCAATCATCATTTCCGACTTCAACTGTTTAATCAAACCAATCAACAGAGACGAGCCCATAATTAAACCACTGTCGACGTTAATCCATAACAGTCAAAAATATACCCAACCAAAAATAACTGGTTCATTTATCAAAATCGATCTTGAATAATCAAGGGTGGGCTCTAAGTAATCAAGGGTTCACTCAGTGGAACCAACACAGGGAGACTAGAGTCGACCACACCAACAGTAGGTAAGAACCCTTTGAGACAACACAGTGGACACACAGGCCACATAACCATTAGCTTGAAAGGCAGGGTGAAAGTCCACACTAGATAAGAGAGACTATGAACAGAGGAGCAGAGCCTTCTTACTAGACTGTAATAACACTAAGAACATGTAGTGCATGACCCTCGTGGTTTTCCCAAAAAATTGAATAATGCTGATATAAATGCAGAGCTCAGGTAATAGCAACCAACCCTAAGAAAACCTCTTCATCATAATATTCACCATAACCAAATGTGCAGAGACCAATAACATAAAACGATCCCACGACCAGGTGGAAACGATATGCAGTGACCCAAGGTGGTTCAAAAAAAATACACAGCAACCCCATAACAACAAATACGACCAGGTAAGGTCACCAAATTGTGAGAAGATGGCCAGCGAGTTCATATGGAAAGAAACCCTCTAACAAAAACCCATAACACGACATAGAGCCTTCATGGCTTCCACCACATAGAATAATCAATGGAATTGTGACTTCAACTATCCAATTTTTCCATTTTCAATGAATAACACACCAACAACCATTCCAGAGAAATATCACGAGTTTACATAGCTTCCATCCTCAAGAAAAACACAGATCAATACATTACCAATCCAATATTTATTTCATAACCAAAGCGAGTTCATGGATGGTGAAAAAAACATACCTGTAACTAAAAATCCTTAAAAATGCGAGTTTGGTTGAGCAGTTCCTTCCTTGCCTAAATATCGAAACTTAACCACAGCGAAAACAACTGAACAATAGCCAAGCTAGGATGACGGCCAATGGGCGAGGTATGGAGTGACGTGGAGTAAATGAGCATCGCTTCCATCCTTTACTCATTCAATTACTTAGTACACACCAGCCAGCCATCAATTAATCCATGCATCGAAACCAACATCCATTACTTGCCAAGTGTGCCGCCCTATATCACATTAACCATTGCCAAACATACCATAAGGCATATCAAATGTGCCTTCATATAACTCAATACATTATATAGCCACTACAATGGTTAGTTAGGACTAACACAATTTCTTTAATTTCAAATGCATATAGTGTAGCATAGTATAGCATAGTTTAGTTTCTTCTCCTTAGATTTTTATATAGGTATCCTTTATATTGCTCTTATTTCTTGTTATAACTAACATGTGTCTTGTGGAGGTACAACATGTGATGATTCATGGCTTAAATAGAAATTCCATAACTGTGAATATAAGCCATTCATACATAAAATTTAGATCTTAGAGCAATGAAACCCACACATAGCATGCATTATCCATCTGCCATTATGTCGCAAATAAAACCAAGATTTCATCATCAATCATGTAGAACACTGTAAGAAGTTTCGAACAGCAGCATACATATCAAATAATAACCTCATATGATCCTCCAATATACAAGGGGGTACCACCTACTAGTATTATATATATCATTAGCTTATAATAATAGGGTTTTAGCAATACTTTGTGTGCGAAATCCTCGTTGAGATTTTAATCGTCAACAATAATCTGGGGCATTTCACTAACTGCTTCCTTTTTGTTGACTTTGACAAGGTTATCAAAGTGTATGTGGCCCATTATTTTGTACCATAGCCAACTTTCATCTTCCTTTCCTAGACAACACTTTTCATTTCCAATTTCACTTAGTACATATATGTTGCTTGAAGTTCTTGCAATTGTTGCAATCAAATTTCCTGAACCTTATTTTCTTATCTCGCACTTTTGTGAATCGAAAGTAACTTTATGACCTTGGTCACACATTTGAATCACACTTAGAATATTATGTTTCATATCTTCTACTAGTAGAACATTTTCTTCCTTGGTATTCTTGTTTCCAATTCTGACTGTGCCTTTTCCAATGATTTTAGATGAATCATCATTTCCGAAGGAGACTGATCCATCTCTTTCCTTTATTAATGTAATAAACTTGTCTTTATCACCTATCATGTGTTTTGAACAACCACTTTCAACATACCAACCATGTTTCTTCTTCTTATATTATAGAGCGAGTGTGCATTCTTCATTGCTATATTGATTCTACTTTCTTATCCATGTTCTCTTATGACGTTCATGTCTGTGACTATTTTTGTTTTGTTTTGGTTCTCTAGGAGGAATTGTCATTTTGTAATCTTTGTCCATGTGTCCAAAGTTTTTACACTTGTAGCATTCCACTTCAGTGCTCAATGATTCAAACATGTTGTAACTTCTTCTGTATGTTTCACTAGGCCTTCTTGGATAACCATTTTGTGTATGAATTTCAAATTTTCTTATGTTCCTGTTGTTAGCTTTGCAACTCATAGCTTTATGTCCAAAATCATTACATGCATAACATAAGCCAAAAAATATAGTTTCATATCTGGGAGTTGAAGATCTTATGAAAGGAGTTTCTCTTTTGAATCCTTCTTCTTCCTGAGGCCTATTTGTCAGTTGTTGATTCTGAAATCTGGATCTTTTCGGTGGAGGAGTGTCCATGTAATCTTCCTTGTAGATCTTAATATCCCCTTTGATTGTTTCTGCATATATTTTTGGATATGTTTCTTGTTCTATTGCTTTGGAGCTTGATCCCTTTTCTGTCTGATTGTATCCAATTCTAGACTTGTCATGATGAGGTTTTTGACTATTGATAATGTCATCCAAAACTTTTGAGTTGTTCTGCATATTTTTCTTTTGAGGATCCTTTCTTAATGTGACAATCTTTGCTTCCAAATTTCCAATGATCTTGTCTCTTTCTTCTAGTTTTTCTTTGAGTGTTTCTTCAATTCTTTTATCTTATTCTATTTGAACCTTCAAATTTGTGATCATTTGTTCTAGTTCCTGAGTGTCTTCTTTCTTATCTAGTTCTGCATGTAGCTTCTTGTTTTTCTTCTTCTCTCTTATTATAACTTCTATGGCACACAACAATTCTTATCAATAGTCAACTTATTCCTCTTTGTATTCTTCTTCGGCCTCTTCATATTCTTCTTCGGTGTCTTCTTTGTCAGAGTCTTCTACTTCCATGAATAGAACTCTTTCTGTCTCACTACTACTAACTTCATCTTCTTCTGATGATGAGATTTCTTCTTTGGTGCATAATCTTTTCTTGAAAACTTTATTTGTGGTTATTTTTCCTTCATATGTTTGTTTTCTATTTGGGTAATATTCATCATTCCTCCTATTTTTCTTATGAGTACATTTGTTAGAAAAATGACCAATACTATCACAATTAAAACAAATCCAAGGAAGCTTACCTCTATATCTATCATTGGTTCCCTTGTTCAATATTCTAACAAAGTTGGCCACTTCTTCATCATCTTCTGAGATGTCACTGTTGCTACTATGTTATTTTTCCTTTTGCTTTCCCTTTTTCTTGGACCTTTTGGATACTTTGAACGCTGCTTCTTTTATATCTGGATTGTTCTGTTCAGTTCTCATTTCATATGCTATGAATATTACATGTAGTTCGTCCATGCTTATTGAGTCTAGATCCGCTCTTTCTTCTAGTGCTGATATCTTAGGGTCAAATCTCATAGGAAGAGATCTTAGTACCTTTTGAAAAACTACAGATTCTTTGATTTCTTCTCCCAATCCTATGAGTTCATTTACTATTTCATCGACTCGTAAGAAGTAAGCTACAATATTCTCATATTCCTTCATCTTTAGTTGCTCGAACTGACCTCTGTAAGTTTGAATCTTTGTTGCTTTGACTTTAGAATCTCCTTCATAAATATTTTGAAGTTTGTCCCAAATATATTTAGCGGATTTACAATGTATAAATTTGGTGAATATCGATTCACAAAGACCATTCAGAAGTGAATTTGTGGCTTTGGAATTATTTTGACCGAGTTTTATTGCTCTTTCATTTGTCGGCGAAACCACTGGTTCTTTGTATCCATCTACAATTGATTGTCAAATTTAAAATCCATGTGCCTGTATATATGTTTTCATCCTTCTGCTCCAAAATGCATACATCTATCCATCAAACTGTGTATTCCATTTTAATACATGTTTTTTCTCTCCATGATCTACCTTTGAGTGGTTAAACTAATTTCTGAAGGAACCTGCTTTGATAGCAATTGTTGGATTACTGAGAGGGGGGGTGAATCAGTAATAGAGAAATTCAATCCTTTTCTAACCACAATATGCAAGTGTTATATAAATGTAACATTATCATCCAATAATTGCAAAGTAAATAAACAATAAACCAATGAGCAATCATACACACAATACACCAGTGTTTTTACGTGGAAACCCAAAGTGGGAGAAAACCACATAATGTTTTTTTTTATATGTCTTTAAGAATTACATTCATTGGAAGCACCAACTTCCTTTATTTTCCAGTTGCAATTGGAAGGAGGCTCCAACCCCCTAGTTTCTCAATCTACAACCTAAGGGAAGCTCCAACTCCCCAATTCTCTTGCTACAACCAGAAGGAGACTACAACCCCCTATGTTCTCCAGCTACAACCGGAAGGTGGCTACAACCACCTGTCCTTTCCACGTCCAATCTTCCTAACATAGAAGTAGAATGATGGAACCATTGTCACACTATCATTGTGAGATATACCATTGTATAACTCTACCAACATGTACCATTGAACTGCCTCCAACCTGTACAACTTCCCTACAATCAATTTGTACCTGAACTGAACATATATCAACCCAATACAAAATATATGTGACATGTAGTTCTGCAGCATGTATATGTACACGCACTATCTGTTATGCGGCCCGCGTATGTATGTGGAAAAACTGTTATGAAGCCTTTGTATGCCTTCTAAAAACTAGGGTTTTCTTTCTTCATAAAAATTATGACCCTCTGTAACTTCTTTCACGTAGATCTGTAACATGTCACTGTATCCAGACTGTATCTTTACCCTGTGCATGCATCCTCATACATAACCTTTAACCAAAAACTATATATCTCTCTCTAGTCATGTGCCATAAGTGTTTGTAATCATTAACAAGTATAATAACCCTCACATGATTTAGACATCAAACCCTTTCTAGTATTCAACCTCTCAATACATCATCCACTTCAAAAATACAAGCTCTCAAACATGTACCACAAAAACCCTTAGCCATATGCCAAGAAATACAAGATGTGCCTCAAATCTAACAAGAAGTATCAATGATAAATATACCAACACTGTACTTCTGTAGATTTGACTTATACAAAAGATCCCATGCAGCCACTACTCTCTCTAGGGAGATTCCTCAAATCTCCATAACCATTTCGCATGCATACATCAAAGTCCAAATACTTATAGAAATAAGACATACCTTTTGAACTAATGGATAGATCTGATGTATCTGAGCACTGTAGGCCTTCCTCGGAGCTTGATCTCGGAATCTAGAACCTCTACATCTTCATCTTCTCAAGTTTCCATGGCTTTACCCTCATGTACGCACCCTAATACATTGTCAACACGCGTATGTACACACCCTAATACATTGTCAGCTCACGTATGTATGCACCCTAATACATTGTCATCCCGCGTACACCTCAGAAATTAAGGGTTTTTAGTATTTGATGTAATTCCAAAACTTTCTCCATCAACCCTTCGTGCTACCTCAGACTTTCAAAAATTCAGATGTATCAATGAGTTCTTGCAATAAGACTTACACAACAATAGAGATTTAATATGTTCAAGTGTGATTAAATGAGAGAGCCTTGCCTCTTATTTATACTTTCATGTAGCATCCCACGTTCCTTATTTTAGGGAGTTCTCCATTAACCTTATTATTTAAATAATGTTTTTTGCAAACACTTTGACTACTTTGACCTTTTGGGGCTTCTAGATGACTCATGAGGGTTCTCCAACTTCACATGGCCATAACTCTCTAACTGTGAGGAGTTATGTGACGTTCCACATACCACTGGAAATGGCATGCCATGTACTATCCATATAGAATAGTATTACCTACAAATATATCAAAACTCATACCATTATCTATCAAACAAACTTGGTTCCATTACCCAAACCTTTGTGCTACCGAAATTTGCTACCAGACTTTCTTCAAGGGTTGACATCAATGACAACCAACCCAATTAATCAACACAGTCCTCTCTTTCAAAAGGAAAATTTTCTTCTACAAGTACTCAAGGACAGTCTTTTGAAATTTTCAAACCCTTTTTTATTGAAGACGTTATTCCTGAGAGTGAAACAAAGCCTAATGTTGAACCTTTAGTTGTTTCTTTCCCTTCAACTATCTCAGAATTGAATTTAGATCAATGGAAATTGTTTGTTGAGCTCATTGAAGAAGAACAAACAAATACATTGTATGTAGTTGAAGCTTTGAGAGACTTTCCCAAAGATATTAAAAGTGCACCAAATACACTCTCATCATCACCTCAATCTAGTTCTTCTGAAGAGAATAGACCACATTATTATTCCTTTGAAAATCCTCTCTTTTCTGGAACCTTCAACCTACTTTGGTGCAGATAAGAAACATTTGATTTCTTTAGTTGAAGATCAAAAAATTATATGATCTAGATTTTATGAGTAGAATGAAATAATTACAGATTATTAACATATGCTTAACATAGAATAACGTAGATACAGTAAAACTGGTTTTCTATTCAATAAGGAAATAAGATGAAACTGTAAAATGCAATGGAAAACAAGATTGTTTTTAATGGTGGCGCCTTATCTCTAAGGAGAGATGTGACGGTTGCGCTCATTCACAAAAAGATAATTAAAATGAGGATCTGAAGGCCTTTTTACAATAAACAAGAGTTTCAAAAACCCTAGACATCCAAAAACCTAACCCTAGGAGTTGAAGCGCCAAAAGTCATGTGGGCCCCGTTTGGGTAATTCAATACATCAACTTCCCGGGGTCGTAACTTTTGCATACGATCTCTGTTTTGGGCATACGATAGCCCATTATCTATCTGAGGACTACAACAGTTGCTGAAAATTTGATGATGAAATTTTCTAATTGCAACATACCCAAAAAAAACGTCGTTTAGGGCCTCAAAACGGCTCTGGAAGTTCAAGACCCGAAAAACTACTACAAATAGAAAATTGTGAAAATTGCAAGAAATATGTTTTGAGCCAGCTGGAAAAGGTGCGTGGCCACTGATATCCACTTGGATCAATCCTCCCTCCTTAGGAATAAATGGTCTCCATTACATTGAATTCCCCCATCAGATGTGGAAATTTCTGTTGAATTTGGCCTCGGGTGGGCCACTTGCCTTGGTGCAGGAGTTGCCCTTCTTTGACGACTCAATAAAGATGGATAATTTGTTGTCGAGTGCCCTTGATCTGTGTGTCCATAACATGATCACTACATGCATGTTGTATGTAGTTGGGGTTGAGATCTGTTGGTGTCAGTTGTTCTGTTACGTCTGAGGTGTCCAATAATGGTGGGAAATAAGGCCGAAGGAGGTCCACGTTGAACACTGGGTGCAGGACAAGGAAAGGAGGAATGTTGAGCTCAAAATCATTATCCCCCATAGCCTTGGTGACAGTGTACAACCCATAACGGAGTGGGTGAAGCTTCTAATGGGGTCCTCTAAGGCGTTCTTTCTGCAAGTGCAACCAAACTTTGTCGCCCACTTGAAACTTATGTGGCGCTCAATGTTTATCATGGCGCTGCTTGTACTTGTAATTGGAATTCTGTAGGATATCATGAACATGTTGGCAGATGTGTTGAATCTGCTCAATGAACTGGGTGGCTTTGTCAGCTTCAGTTGGAGTAGGATATGAGTCAACTGAGGTGACCGCAAGGGGAAGTGCAACATCTATGGGACCCAATGGCTAGAATCCAAACCCCACCTGAAAGGGGTTGTGGCCGGTTGAGCTATGCAGGGCTCGGTTGTAGCTATGTTGGACATAGGGAAGACTCTCATCCCATGTGAGAGGGTGCTTGGAACTATACATGCGCAGGATATGCACAATCATTCGATTTACGACCTCGGTTTGGCCATCTGTATGGGGGTGGAAGGTCGTGGATTTGGTGAGCTTGGTGTCTAGCAATGACCAGAGGCTCGACCAAAATGTGCTAAGAAATCGACTGTCCCAATCTGAGACAATGGTTTTTGGGATCCCAAAATGTACCTAAACTCATTCAAATAAGATCTTGGCAGTGGCTTCTACTGTGATGTTCTTCTTGCAGGCAACCAGAATCGCCATCTTAGAGAATCAATCAACAACCACAAAAACACAGTCATTTCCCCCCTTGGTCGACAAGAGGCCCAACATGTAGTCCATTGAGATGGATTCCCATGGCCTATCAGGAGTAGGAAGAGGGGTGTAGAGTCCTTGTTTCTTAGTGGTCGGCTTGGCAATAGCGCAGGACCTGATATAATTTCTTACCTCCTATCGAAGTTTCAGCCAGTAGAAATGTTTATGTAGCATCGCCACTGTCTTTTCAACACCGAAGTGTCCTACCACTCGACTGTAGTGGGATTCCCAGATCATATTTGCTCACTCACTTGATGGAACGTAGATATGGCCCAAAGGACATAACAACCCATCCCGAAGATGGAAATTATCGACAACTGTGT
>JASDQU010010272.1:122479-182509 GCA_032191745.1 Picea mariana | reverse complement strand
TAATGATTATGTTGAGTTGAAGATTGGTTTGAAGATTTGTAGGAGGATGTTGAGATATTCTCTCAACCTATCCCTCCAAGAGTGGAGTTAGTTGGATCTGAATCCAGCTATATATGTAGCTATGTATGTGTGTAACAATGTAGTAATATAATATATCTGTTTGTGTGTAATTTTCTTGTTTTGGCTGCTCTCATAAATTCTTTCATTATCATTTAAGTTCTTTAGCATATATTTTTATTACCTTAACATATCCTCCACTTTCTATTCCTAAAAGTTTATTTCCTTTTTGAAAACTTATTATGAACTTGGTATATGAGTAATGGACAAAGACGATTTATAATTAATATATTTTAAACTATTAGCATTCATAAAGGAAAAGTTGTGGTCTAAAGGATTGAAATTTAAATTGGAATACAACACTAGCCGCGAGTTAGTGGCTGTTGAACGTCGAAAGCCAGAATGAGATAGAGAATGAGAAATGAAACATGCTAATAACTGAGGCAGATAATGAAACTCCCGGATAGTTGAAGAATTTTAAAAGTTAATTATAAATGTGGCAATCATATGATGTTACAGTAATTTCTTAATATGATTAGGTAAATGTTAAAAAGTAAACAGGTTATCGGATGCATTTATAAATGCAAAGAAGTTATCAACAATAAATCTGACTCATTGATTTTGAAGGACGACTAAGAATATGCTAGCATCTTTAATGCATAACCATCATATTAGAATTTAAGATTACAAGATCATTAATTGTGCCCATCTCCAATAGATATATGTCTTTCGACGTAACAAAGTTTTCTACTTATATCCTTTGGGTTTGGGTAAGAGTACTTAGTCTAAGAAAACATTCCTTATTTTAATGAAGAAATATTTTACCATGCAAAAATTTTGTTCATTAATTAATCTCTGCAATAGCATTAATGCTATAATTCACACAATAATTACTAATACTCCATCCCAAGTAGAAATTGTTCTCACCAAAACTACTATATACTAAGTATCTCTTATCATTATTGTTTGTCTACAAGTTAACGATATGGGTAAATGGTTATTCAACACACGTCAATAGTTATAAAGTTTTAATATTACATTCGTGTCATCCATATAATTAGTGTTGACTTGAGAAATGGAACAACTAGCAGAACGTTACCAGGAACATTAACTAGTCTCTATGGAACTGATTTAGTTAATGGTTAGACAATTGGTTCTCCAGTTTCTCAATTATCCAGCTCTCGATACAATGTTACTACTAATATAGAGTCCGCCAACTAGTGAAATTAATTGACACACCCATCAACTAAGCGGTCTAAATGATACACAATAATTTTCCGTCTCTTATCACCAGAACACTCATACCATCATTAGTTTCCTTAAATTTAGTAAGGTGTTATCGTATAACGCTTAGTGATAGTAATGGATTATACTATATATATCTTGTACTATAATCTACTTTATGTAGAAGAAATGCCCAACTCACGATCACATCTTTATGTAGGGGTACTCTTCTTTCTCATTAGCCTCCCGAGTCGCAAAAAGGTCACATGCACACGAAAAAAAAAAAAATAGCATAAACTTTCCTTAAAGCTCCCACTTCTTTCACAAGCTTGCAACCTAACTCTTTCACATGTACACTAGTTAAGAAAATTTCAGCAGCATAACATTCGTCCAATAGTAGGGTTATTCCTCTCATCCTCACCATTTTTTTTATAGGAAATATTATATTGACACATGTCCTCTCATGCACAATTAACTAATTTTTAATAAATAAACTAATGATTATTCACCCATGACACATGTCACACTCTCCCTAAGTTCCACATGTTAAATCTCCTTTTATTTTAACTAAATAGACATTTTCTCTCACATTCTCCAATTTGTTCCTATTTTTTCTCCTAGAAGTCTCTTAGTTCCCCATTCCCTCTTTTATTGTGTCCCCTAACTAAAATTCAGTTTGAGTTTGATTAAGAGTCTTCCTTTAGTTAGGATTTAGAGGTTGATTAGCTTGGGATACTAACTCTATGTTGACCACCTATTCTCTCATGAATTTATTTTATTTTATTTAAAAATTGTTTTTTATTATTTTCATGCACACATGTGCACATACCCAATTTTTATTCTTATTTCTTCTTCTACTTAAATTACTAGTCTAACTCCCCTTATTCCCATTTAATGTTTTGTTTAGTCCAACATCCTAAAATTAGACTCTCATTAATTTCCTCATTTAATTAATTGATTAATTGTATGCTCTTTATAACAAGGTCAAAGTATTTTTATTTTATTGTATAAGCCTTTTATAATTTTATTGACCTTAAGTTTTGTTTACACGACGTGCCCTTTAAGACGCACTTCCGTGCTCCAAGCATGTCACTCGCCTTTGACTAGTTTGGAAGTTTGTCAGACACTTGGAGTCAACACTCCACTAGTAGACCTTGTTAGAGACTAAGGTACTTTCTAAGGAATAAGGATTCTTCCTTATTGTGTGCCCCTTAGAATTCTTCGTGAGCGACTATCTCAGTCTTCCCTCATGGAATCATGGACCCTCATAAAGAGGTAATCATTAACCTTTCATTCAGGTCACGACGAGATTTCTAGTAGGTTGTGAATGAGATGCTTCCACACCTCTCTCTCATTCGTTTGGTTTCTTTGTTTGGCCCCTTTCCTCCATATGTGAGTCGTATTAGCAAGTGTCACCATGCCTGCATCCACTGACAAAACACTATCAATAATCCATATACATAACATCCAAACTGAAATCATCATATAACTCATGCGTATAAATCAAATACTCAAACCAAAATACAAGTCCACTCCCTGACTCAATCTGGAGTCCAAGGAAGTTTGTTGATGCCATCAACATCCTCAACCTGTCATGTTTCCTATGCACTCAGGAAAACTCATCATAATACCTGTCAATATATACATCTAGAAAAATAACATATAAATCTCAATACTCAACATAACGTAACTCATAATCAAAGAAGAAATCATAATGTACCATAACGAGATCAGTTGCTTGCAAGTTTCCTCAAAGAATAAGTTAGTATAAAAATGTGATCAGTGGAAGTGGATGTTACATACACCCCCTCTTGTTTTAAACTTGATCCTGAAGTTTTTTACAATCTAATAATGAAAACAATAAATGTGTCTGACACTAATATATATATCCAATATATATAAAAAATAATAAGAAATTGTTGATGAATATGATATGTGTCCTCCCATGTAGCCGAGTGTGGACTATAATTGTTCCACTGGACCTTGTCCTGATCAACTATTGGACATCGTAGTTGTCAAGTGGGATTGTTCAGTATGCAGATTAGCTCTGCCACGAGGGCACCCTCGTTCGACACCTACAAAGAACTCAAGTCAATAACATCTGACAGATCTGAAATATAATGTCACAAAACAGATACCTTAAATACATCGTGCATACACCTCAAAGAATCAGGAAAGGCTAGTCGATATGCCACATTTCCTTTATTTTCCACAAACCTAGGTGAAATTTTATCACCCTTTGTAAACTTGATCGAACTCTTATGTGGCTTCACCTGCAAGAAAATTTTGTCGCCAAACTCATAACTGCAGTTAATGCGATGTGCATCAACATAAATCTTCTGTCGATCTTTTGTTTCTTTAATTCTTTGTCTTATAGTTCTCATCTACTCTTCCATTTCTTGGATTAGTTCTAGTGCCACCAGGAATCTGTCCTCTAGTCGATCCCAACTCAGAGGTATCCTATACGGTAGTCCATAAAGAAACTAAAAAGGTGTCATCTTTATCAAACTCTGATAATTGTTGTTGTACGTGAGTTATACCAATGGTAAGAATTCTTCCCAGTATTTATGTTCATCCATCACATACATTCACATAATATATTCTAAAATATGATTTGTTCTTTTTAGTTTATCCATCTATTTTGCAGTGATATGCTATGCTAAAATTTAGTTGCATTCCCAAAGCCTCTTGGAAACTAGTCCAAAATCGTCTAGTGAACATCAATACTCAATCGAATATGATCTTTCTTGGTATACCATGAATCTCACAATATCGCTAACAAAAAATCTAGCTATGTCAAGCACCTAATATGTCGTACAAACTAGAATAAAGTGTGCACTCTTCGTCAGAGTGTGTACAACCACAAAGATAGAATCAATTATCCTTTACATCAGTGCCAATCCAACAATAAAATCCATCGAAATGACTTCCCATTTCAATTTAGGAATCACATGTGGCTGTAAAAATCTTTCTCCATGTCTATGTTTAGTCTTCACTTGTTGACATTTAAGACATCTCTCCACATAATTAACTATGTCATTCTTCATTCCTTTCTAGAAGAATAAAGGCTTAAGGTATGCCTTCATCTTCATGACTCCAGGATGAACCATGTACACTACTCACTGCGCCTCATTCAAAATCAAATTTCTCAATTTGTCATTAAGCGATACATAAATTCTTCTTTTATACCTCAACAAATTGTCCTTGTCAAATGAATAACCTTCATACTTTGGTACCATCATGGTATCTTTCCTGATATGGTCCTTAACTTCCTTGTACTAGTCATCGTCAATATGTAATGCTAGAATCGTTTATAGAAGATTTGTCTTAAGAGGTGTTACTGAAAATATCCATGGTCTTTGACTCAACGCATCTTCTACTCTATTAATCGTTCATTTAATGTAAGTTTTCTCAAAAAAGTACTCACTTAACAATTCTTACCAACACCTTTGTCACGCATTCAAGTCATTCTGAGTAAAAATATGTTGTAGTCCACTGTGATCAGTTTTCAATTCAAATTTTTGTCTAACAAGATAATGTCTCCAGACTAGTAAGGCATATACAATCGCTAATAACTCTAAATCATGTGTTGCATAATTCTCTTCATTCCTTCTTAGTTTCCTTGAAATGTAAGTGATCGCTCGACCGTCTTGCATTAATACTCCACCTAAATCCTCCTTGGATGAGTCCATGCATACCAAGAACTCCTTGTCCTTATCAAGACCTTTTAGTATTGGTTCTATCATTAATAACTCCTTAAGTATCTAAACTATTTCTGTGCATTTCTTTGACCATACAAATTTCTTGTTTTTCTTCTGTAGTTCTGTAATCAAATTTGCTATCCTTGAAAAACCTTCAAGGAAACATCGATACTAACCTGCTAGTCCCATAAAAGTATGTAGTTATTGTACATTAGTCGGTGTTGGCCATTCCATAATAGCCTCAACCTTCGCTGGATCCATAGTGATACCTTCTTTAGATATAATATGTCCCAACTAATGAATCTTCATCTAAGAAAACAAACATTTCGACAGTTTCTCGTACAACTTGTTTTCTCTTAAACAATGTAAAAATTATCTCAAGTGTTTTTCATGCTCTTCTTTCATCGGAGAATAAATTAGTATGTCATCCATAAATACTTGTACAAACTTTTACAAGTATTCATGGAATACCCCATTCATCAAACTCATAAATACACTTGAGGAATTAGTCAATCCAAATGGTAAAACAATAAAATCATAGTGTATGAATTTTGTTTTAAACGCGGTCTTAGGGATATATTCCTCCTTTATTCACAAATTATGATATCCCGATCTTAGGTCAATCTTTGAAAACATCTTCAATCCCTTCATTTGATCAAATAAATCATCAATTCTTGGAAACATATACTAGTTCTTAGTCGTCGCTTTGTTTAATTTACTATAATCAATACAAAGCCTCCACGATCCATCCTTTTTTCTTAGAAAAATCACTAGCACACCCCACAATGATACACTTTTATGTATAAGTACCAAATCCAACATTTATTTCAATTGCATTTTCAACTCCTACAACTCAGGCATCGACTCCAATATATGGTAAAATCCAATTCTCTTTCCGATGGTAAACCTCGTACTTCCTCGGGAAATAAAATTACAAACTCTAATACTACAGGAGGGTTTTCTAATCCTTTAGTTTCCCCTTTTTTGTTAATCACTAAGATGGAATATAAGTTACATCCCTTGCGCATACTTTTCTGTAATTGTAAAGAAGAAATAAATCTTAACGACACTCCCTAGTTTCTTCCCACAATTACTCTACTTTTCTCAAATCGTCTGTCAAACTTAACCATTTTGTCTTGTACTTAAGTATTGTATCGTGCGATTCTAACCAATCCATTCCAATTACAATGTCATAAGATACTAATATCATGACATTAAGTTTTACATTTTCTACAAATTCACCCAAATTAATGCTACAACCCATAAACTTTCCTCCAACTTTTTGTTTGGCCCCAGATACCGATTCTACATATCTAAACTCGTCTTGATTGAATACCTTTACCATAACTATTTTAAGCAAAACACTTGATATAAAACGTTTAGTAGCTCCTGGATCTATGAAAATACTAAATTGTTGAGCGAGGATAATACCCGACGTCTCGAATATTGTAGATCGATGCTCGACCTAATAGTTATTCACCGTTGCATTTATCCTATGGGCCTTTCCCAAATATCCAACTATTGTAGGTCCCGATGATACAGAATCTCTTTCCTTCTCAATACGATAGTCTCTCTGGTAATGTGTCTCCCCACATGTACAACATACCTTCTTTGGTCTGGTGCTCCTAGTCCTAGAAGTAGAAGTTGTTGGCCTAGGAGTCTATGGTCTTGTTCTGTTCTACTAAACATGTCTAAAATGTTTTGGACGACACTGCTACTATTGTTATGGTGCTCTGTATGGATGTAATGTACTCAAATTTCCAATAAATAAAAAATGTTTTTTATCTTGCTATTGTTTACTTGTCTCTAGAAGTACAAGGTGTTGTATAGTAATCACCTAAAGTTCTATTATAACTCCTAAGAATTACTTCTTTATACCTTTAGTATAATTCTATATACGTTATAGTTAGAGACTCATTGCAATAAATTTCTATATACCATAATTGTTTAAAACCTCACTTTATAATTTCATATTTCTATATACTATAATTATTTTAAACCCCACTTTATATATTGGGACTGATCCGTATATACAATGATTGATAAAACCTTGAAAACCCTATGTAACATTACCATGAACACATATATATTTTTATATATCCCCGATCATTGTAATATTATATAAATTGAATATAATGACAATGTTTCAAACCAAATGAGTCAGGGTAGGTATTGCTGGAGTTACTTCACACACACCTAGGATTTATTTTTCCTAAGTGTTTCCCTGTTTATTAGTCATAATTAGTCATTATCCAATTTCCTATATTTTAGGGGAGAATATTCCACCTGGAGAATATTCTCTTTTAGTTGATTCTTTAGTTTGACTAGTTGAGTTGAGTTTAGATGTTGCATTGGTTTTATCACCATGCAACATTGGGATCATCACCATACTAATTCGATATTCCCTTGGTATCATCACCAAACTGACACATTATCCTTGAATCCTCAAGTTAACTCCTCACTACTCTATGTTCAGTCAGTTAATTGAAGACTGGTTGACTAGTTAACTCAACTAGGTGGAAGTTCACTCCCATAACTGCCTGAGAGACTAGACTAGGTGGTAGTTCATTTTCGTAACTGCTGGTGTGTATCCAGATCACTCTAGACCACCACTATGGTGCATTGGTTCACCTCAAGTGTGAACTCATTGAGCTATACAGAGTATATCATGTGTAAAGTATTCATTATTCAAAATGATTAATGAGAATACTTTCATTCTTTCTCTCCTTCTTATTTCTCCAATTCTCTCTGCAAATGTGTGTATTATTGTTTAGCTAGATATATTATATGTAGGTTCAACACATTTACATGGCATTAGAGCTGACATAATACTAGTAAAAATATACACCAAAAACCTTTGCATGTACAAAAGATTGAAGACAGTGGAAAGATGGAATTCCAAAAAGAATTCATTCTTACACCTTACAAGTATTTTGCATGGAAGAAAAAAATAGCCATACATCTTCTATCTAGAGGGTTGTACATGTTAACCATGAATACAGATACAGAGTCGACATTAGCCATAGAAAAATCCAACTACTTAAATCGCATGGATGAGGCACTCGAAACAATTTGCAGTCTTAATTCTCCTGATCTCCTTTTTCACATATCTTCCTATAACACTTCCAATGAATATTGGACCACCTTGGAAGGGCTCTTTGGAAAATAGTATGAGATGAGGGGACACATTTTGGAGGTGGATATTCTCACATTGGATCCAAAAATCTTCTAGAATATCCAAGATTTCTTTACAAAATTCAAGGATTTACTGTCGCAACTCAAAGCTTGCGAGGTTGACAAATCGAACGAGGAGAAACAAATGGTTCTCACCATTGTCTCCAAGCTTTCTCCTGAATTCTCTATATTCATATCTACATTCCATACTGTTAGATTTGCCTCTGGAGCCACCTGGAATATGCCTTCTCTTGAGGACTTTATCTAATCCCTGACACAAGAGCAGACTAAGCTCGTCAACATGGGCACAATCAAAGGCCCAAAGGTGCATGCACTCACTGTGAAATATGGAAGCCACAAATATCATAAATCTAAATATAAATATAAATGGAAAGCCATGCACATCCGAAGAAGCAAGGGTACACAAAACCCTTCATTGATGTATCCGGATCCAAAGGAAAAAAGCAGAGAAATGCACATACTAGCACAAAGTATTCCATTCAGAATCCACATGCATGCAAAAAGAAATAGATATGATGTCTCAAATACTTTAGCAAAATAACCTTGGATATTTTATCTCCTAGGGTGCCAAGAAGAAGAAGCCAGAAGATCTGAATTCTAAGAAAGGTAATTCTAGCCATGCCTTGATTGCCATCAACTCCTATCCTAATGCTTGGATTGTCGATTCAGGAGCATCACATAACATGGCTGCCTCAAAAGAAGTATATTCTTCTTTGGATGCATGCAAAGGTCCTCCTATTCTGATGGGGGACAACTCTTCTGTCGAAGTCACCGGCAAAGGAAGGATTGAACAATTGAACTCACCAATGGAAGTTTTGAGAATGCATTGCATGTTTCCAAGATTTATGTCAACCTTATCTCTGTGTATCAGATTAAAAATTCTGGCACTGGAAAGAAATTTGTATTCACACCAAATTTCATAGACATCTATGACATGCAAACTAACTCCAGGGTTTCTACTGGTGAGGTAAATCATCAGTCTAGATTGTATACATTTTCTGAATTCATTGAACCTGATTCTGCTTTAGTGCTTACTCATGTTGATGAAAGTAGTAGGATATGGCATGAAAGGTTTGGACATTTGAATTTCAGATACATGCAACAACTTAGCAAATAAATATTAGTTGATGGTATACTAGACATCCATTTCTCCAAGGGAGTATGTGAGGGATGTGTTCTCGAAAAACACCCTCAAGAGAAATTCAACAAGGGAAAGTCTCAACGAGCTTCCACACCTTTAGATCTGATCCACAGTGACCTCATGGGTCCTTTTCCACATCCATAGATAAAAAAAGAGAGGTTCGTTCTCATTTTTGTTGATGATTTCTCATGTTTTACATGGATCTACTTTTTCAGACAAAAATCTGAGGTCTTTCAACACCTCAAGGACTTCAAAGCCTTGGTTGAGACACAGTTTGGAAAGAAGATCAAAGTCCTCTGAAATGATAATGGAGGAGAGTATGCGAATCATGAGATCCATAATATTTTCCATGAGGCAAGGATTCAGTTGTAGCACACAGTTCCCTATACTCTGCAGCAAAACAGAGTTGTTGAGCGAAAAAATCGATCTCTAAAGGAGATGGCATCTTGCATGTTGCATGCAAAGTCTCTACCAAAGAGACTATGGTACGAAGCACTTAATTGTGAAACATACATCCAAAATATATCTCCCCATATATATTTCAAGGATAAGACCCCCTATGAGTCTTGGAGCGGCCTCAAGCTGAAAGTGACCCAGTTTCACATTTTTGGTTCACGTGCATGGGAATGGATTCCCTCTAAAAAGAGGAAGGCACTTGATCCATAGAGAACTAAGTGCATTTGTGTTGGATAACCCTACGGTGTGAATGGATATTTCCTTATTGATCTTTCCTCAGATCGGCTCATCATTGAGCATAGTGTCCAACGTGAGGAAAGTGTCTCGCATGTACCTCAGTAGCTGCATGCAGACACGTTCACTCTTCCACCTATCTGAGATGATGAGAATACACATGTCAAATATTATTCAAATGAAAATTTTGATTTAGAGGACTCAAATGATTGAGATTCAGAGTCAATACAGTCAGATGTAGAGTCAGAGCATCCAGATGCAGTTTCATATCCAGAGTAGAGGCCCAAGTGGGAATAGAATACTCTTCAGGATGTAGGGGATCTCATTGGTGATCCAACCGATACTAGGAGGACTCAATCTGATTTCAAAAATCCTATTGTTGCACTCACTGCCACTGAAACATTGCCCTCCAGGAATATTTTCTTGGTTCAGTCTTCAGATCCAAAGTCTTATGGCAAGGCTACTAGAAATCCCTTTTCGGAATCCTCCATGCAGGAGGAATACAACTCCCTCCTTGAGAACCAGACTTGAGATCTAGTTCCCCTTCCTTTTTGAAGGAAACTTGTCATATGCATATGATTCTACAGGACCAATAGCACAATGGATGGACAGATCAACATATACAAAGCCAGGCTTGTCGCCAAAGGCTTTCAGCAGGTTCATGGTATTGACTATGATGAGACCTTCTATCCAGTAGAGAATATGGATTCCATACGATTGGCACTTTCCATTTCAGCAACCAAGGGATGGGAGGTCCATCAGATGGATGTGAAGAATGCATTTTTTCACGGTGATCTCTCTGAGGATATCTACATGGACCAGCCTCGGGGATTTATGCAGGACTCGTCTTTGGTCTGTCGACTGAAGAATTCACTTTATGGCCTCGAGCAGGCTTCAAGGGCATGGTATGCCAAGATGGATTCCTACCTGTTGTCACAGAACTTTGTATGTTGTAAATCAGACCTGAATGTTTGCATGCTCAGGATGGCTAATTCACTTCTACTTTTAGTTCTGTATGTTGATGATTTTTTTATCACTAGTAGCTCGACTTCAATGATTGCTACAGTCAAGAGGATTCTACATGACAGGTTTTTGATGATGGACATGGGTCCGCTACACTTCTTTCTTGGACTAGAGATCAGTCAGGATGCATCAGGCATCAAACTATCTCAAGCCAAGTATGCACAAGATCTCCTTGAAAGATTTCACATGACAGACTCCAAGTTTTCTCTGACTCCTTTCCTATCAGGAGTCAAACTTGAGGATGGCAAGGAGACTCCATTGGTTGAAAGCACACTGTACAGATAGCTAGTGGGGAGCTTATTGTATCTCACACACTCCATACCAGACCTCTCATATGAAGTTGGCATAGTTTCTAGGTTTATGCGGGAGCCACATGAACTACATTGGAAAGCTTCAAACTATATCCTTCGATACGTACAAGGCACCATCACCTTTGGGATTCATTATGAGACAGACTCTACATTAGATCTCATCGGGTTTACTGATTCTGACTGGGCTGGTGATAACACTGATCGCAAGTCCACATCTGGTTACTCATTCAATCTTGGTTTTGGGCCTATCTGTTGGTCGAGCAAGAAGAAAGCTGCCATTTCTCTATCTTCAATCGAGCCAAAGTACAAAGGGGTAGTTAACATAGCTATTCAGGCTATGTGGATAGAACATTTTCTCATTGAGTTGGGCATTCAGTTTCATCATCTGATCATCATCTGGTGTGACAACCAAAGCACTCTGAAGTTCTACATAGATCTAGTTTAGAGGCAACGAACGAAGCACATCGAGATCCACATTCACTACATTTGGGACTTAGTACATGAGGGTATCATTGACTTATAGTTATGTCCTTCAACAAAACAAACGACATACATCTTCACTATGACCTTTACTAAACATAAGTTTCATTCTGTGCGAGGTAATCTTGGAGTGAAGGACACAATTTTCTAACAACTGTAGTTCTTCTTTTTACATGCATTGTACCTTGAGGACGGGTTTTTCCCATGAGGTTTTTCCTCTTTCCTCACTTTAATTTTAGTGTATATTTTGTATTTGGGTACCTAACATGGCCTCATTGTCGAGACCCATTCTTTGTTGTAGCAGTTATACACATAAGTGTATGTTGTAGCAGTTATACACGTACACGTATATCTACGTGTATAACTGCTACAAGTGGTATCACCATTGTAGCACCACTTGTAGCACCATTGTACATGACCCATTCAGAAAACCTACAAGTGGTAGCACCATTGTTGTAGTAGTTATACACGTAAGTGTATGTTTGTAAAATTGTTAAATTAATCAACCAATATCTATTAACATGCTAATACCACAATGTTATATCATTTTAATCGTTCTCAAATGAATTAGTCTATGCTAACAAAATACAAGGTATTGAAAGGATTAAATTCCTTAGTTTATAAATTTGGATTACTTTCGCATCGAATGATTTAATTAAATCTTAAATTCCTTAGTCATTTGTATTGTTGTGTGATTGATATACAAATACTTTTCTTTTGTTTATAATAAGGAATAAATTACTTAAATATTTAATTCCTTGGCCATTTGTATTGTTGTTTGATTAATATCGGAATACATTGCTTTTGTTTATAATAAGGAAGAATTATATTGTAAAAAATATACTTACTCACTCATTATTCAATGAATGCAAATAAGCTAATGATGGGGAACTCTATTGTGCAAGGAACCCATCATATTATGCTCAACACCCAACCACTTCCTCAGGTTGTGGATTCACGTCTGATTTCTACGCCTTCGCATACATGTCCAAGTATTCTTACCTTATTATGATCTTTCTTTACTTGCTATTTTATTTCATAGAGCATAATCTGACTAGTTAATACCCATTCATTTTTCAAGTATAGTTATCATAATCTCTCAGCTCAATAAGACGAGGGATGGAATGTTATTTGGGTTCCTTTAAAAATGATTCAATTTTGGAGAAGCATAACTACGTTTTTTCTTATTTACTTCGCTTATGCTATTGTAACATGTACAATATTTTAATTTATGAAAGAATGGTCTATCATCATTGATATGTATTATGTGGACTCTATATTTTTTATAATGGTAGTACAATGTGTCTTTTTTGCTGCGTCTATCATGAAATCATCTAAAATTGAATTAAAAGAGATAAATCGAAGTAATCTTATGTCAAAACATTATGAAATTTTTTTATGAATTTTGTATAAATAGTTAGACAGAATTTAGATCTGAATCAACTTATCTATATATAATTTCTTACACAACAACATCAATCTATATATGTGTATGTTTTCTTACTCAAAAACATAAGTACCTTTGTTTGATATTCTCCATTCTAGATTATTTAAAGAAGATATTATATAAACTATATTAATCAACATAGCAAATAACACTTCATAATTTGACTAATAACATTAGGCTCTTCCATAAAAACCTGGGAAAACAAAAGGACCATCCAAGTTCCACCCAACCTTATAAAGGATCATCTAGGTAACTTGATCCAATCACCCCCAAGCCTGACCATGAATCCATAAGGGTGAGATCGAGCCTCCTATTCCATCATAATCTTTGTGTCTTCAATAGTTGGCTAACACCTTAGTGCTCACACATCAACATCCTTTGTACTCTTCTGAATCACTAACAAAACTTCTACCACTGAATTCTTCTCTTCCACATGCTAAGTAGTGTCCTTCCTCCTCAAACATGTGTATATATCATTTTTCAGGTCTTATTATTTTCCAAGGTATTTCCCTCCTTGGCAATTTTCCGTAGCTTTGGAAATCCTTGATTTTTAGGGTGTCTCAATCATCAAAATTTACTTCTGACACATTCATTGCATTCCCAAGGTTAGATCCAACCTATTCCCCACTCATGGATTTATAATCATATCTTTTAAATTGTGTGTTCCTTCTATCCCCCTTATTTAATTAAATAAAAATATTGTCTCTTACATCTGTCTAGTAATTAAACACACTTGACAAGTCACTGTCTTGCACAAAAATTAAATTAATAACAGTTATTTTTCCTAGAAATTATAATTTATTTGAGGGGTATTACATACTCTCCCCCTTGTAATTAACACCATCCTCATTGTTAAATGATTATTCTTTCACGGTCATCCTTGGAATAGAGTTGGATATGTCTACCTGATGACATCATCCAACTCTCAAGTAGCTTCTTTTGGACTAAAGTTCTTCCACTGCACTTTTTCCTGTAAGATGAGTTGGTTCTTGAACATTGTTTCTTTCTTTTCCATAATCCACAAAGATTCCACCTGAAAGTCTCCTTCTAGTTCCACCTATAACAAATTATTATAAATTACATAAATAGGTTCATGAACATACTTCTTTAACAACGAAATATGAAAAATATTATGAACTCTTAAACTTGTTGATAGTGCAGGCTAATATGCTATTGGGACAATGTGAGCTAGCACTTTAAATGGTCCAAAATACCTTGTTGCTAGTTTTGTACATTTTCCAAGTTTCAGTGAACTCTATCTTGCCTTAACCCAGAGATAAACATGATCTCCAATATTAAATTATTTATGTACTATGTTCTGATATGCATAACTCTTTTGTTGATCCTGCACCACCTTTAAATTTTCTTCAGTCGCTTTAACCATTGATTCCATTTTCTGTAACATATATGGTCCAACCATGATCCTATCTACTGGATCATCCCAACTGATAGGATTCGCACCTTTCTTTCCATAAAGGATTTCAAATGGACTCATTTTGGTTGAAGATTGATACTTGTTATTGTAGGAGAATTCTACTAGAGGTAAGCAGTCTTCCCATTTTTTCAGTTTATCCATAACATACATTTGGAGGATGTCTTCAATAATATGGTTAGTACATTTGGTTTTTCCATCTGTCTCTGGATTCTAATTGGTATTAAATTTCAATTGAGTTTCAAGAACTGCAAACATACCTTCCAAAAATTTGAATTAAACTTAACATCCATGTTAGAAATTAATTTCTTTGGTACTCCATGTAATCTAAAAATATATTTCATAAAAATTTATGCAATATGAACAACTTTGTAAGTAGAATTTACTGGTATAAAATGTGCAGATTTACTTAACTTATCCACTACTACCATAATTAAGTCATGTTATTTTTTGAGTTTTTGGAAAACCTGTGATGAAATCCATTGATTCCCATTTCCATTCTGGTACGAGGAAAGGATGCAATAATCCTTCTAGATGTTGATGTTGCACCTTTACCCGTTGACATTCTAAACACTTTGCCAAGTAGTCAGTTGTATCAGTTTTCATATTAGGATAATAAAACTGTTGTGTTAGTGCTGAAATCATTTTATGATATCCGAGATGGCCTGCATAAGGCTTTTTATTGATTTCATTAAGGATTAGAAATTTTAATTCCATCAAATTTGGTATGTAAATTTTTTTTTAAAACTTCAAAACTCCCTCTTTGTCGATTTTGAAATTTGTCATGTTTGTTTCCTCTTCACCTTTCAACAATTTTTCCTTTATTTTTGCGTATTCATTTTCTATTTTACATACAGATCTGATTTTTTCCTTGAGGTCGTTGTTGTATTTACTCATAATTAATTCATAAATACCAATTTCCCTTCTACTAAGTGTGTCTGAAACTTTATTTTCCTTACCCTTAATGTGTTTGATTTCAAAATCAAATTCTCTTAAAAATGCAAGCCATCTTGCTTGTCGTGCATTCAATCCTTGTTGATTCAACAAATACTTTACACCATTATTTCCTGTTAAAATCAGAAATTTCCTTTCTATTAAGTAATGATGCCATATTTTTAATGCATGTATAAGAGAAGGTAACTCCAAGTCATGTGTCACATATAAGTTTCACTCATGATCCTTTAACTTCTTGATTCATAAGAAATCATGTATCATTTTCTAGCATCAATGCATATTGTGAAGTCTTTATAAGGTTTGATGACTTTAATAATTGGTGTAGTAGTTAATCATATCTTTAACTCATTGAATCTTTCTTGGCATTCTTATGACCAAATAAACTTTTCCCCCTTTTTTTGCAATGATGTAATACAAAAAGTGGTTTTAGAGAAATTTTCAATGAACCTTTTGTAGTATCATGTGATACCCATGAACGATCGTATCTTCGCTACATTCGTGGGTCTAGGCCATTCTACAATTTCCTTTATCTTTTTTGAATCCACTGTTATTCCATCATCTAAAATAATATGTCCCAAGTATTGTATATTTTTTTGGTAGAAGTCACATTTGTTGAATTTAGCATAGAGTTGATGTTCTCGTAACATTTGTAGCACTATTCTTAGGTTCCCTTCATGTTCTTTTTCCATTTTTGAATAAATCATAATGTCATCTATAAAAGTCAAAACAAACTTATCTAGACACTGACTGAATATATTGTTCATTAGGAAAATAAAAGTTGTTGGTGCATTGGTCCAAAATGAATTACCACAAATTCATAATGTCCATATCATGTTTGAAAAGTTATTTTGTTAATGTCCTCATCCTTAATTTCGATTTGATGATAACCATATCTTAGATCAATTTTATAAAATACTTTCACCCCTCCCACTTGATCAAACAAATCATTAATTCTCGGTACGGGATACTTATTTTTTATTGTCATTTTATTTAGTTGTCAATAATCAACGCATAAACAGAATGTCTCGTTGTAATGCCCTGATTTTGAACCCCATATTAAATATTGTTTTTTGTTAAGTTATGAAAGGCTAGAGTGCCTAAAAAATTATTAAGAGGCCATTGTGCCTAGGAAATGTAATGTTTTGATCATTATTAATATAAAACACATTGTTGGCTGCTAGACGGACAAGGACAAGAGTTATAGGGGGCTATTATTCCACAAGAGAGGGGGCTTGAGGGGTTGAGTACTTATTTTATATTTTATTTATCCATTTATGTTTTTAGTGGAGAATAAAAATTACATGAGCTTCTTGGAGGAAGACCATGGGGTTCCTTAATTCCAAGAAGTACATAAACTCATCCTTGGTCTGTGGTTGGGGTTGGTTTTTGTTCTTTGGGATTTGTTGCTTCATTCACACTCTCTCATTCATTTTCCATCATTCTTACCTTTCATTTATCTTATGTTCTCCACTCATCCCCTCACCTACTCATCCCATTTGATTCGAGAGCTGCTTGGGGGAAGGAAACCAAATTGATAAGAAAATCCATAGTCGTTGGTTGTATAGACTATTGGTATATTCCAACCAGGAGTTGGTGCTAAAATGTCTCTGATGCCTTGGCCCATGTTTCAATTAACTCATAGTTGTGAGTCCTGAGATTCCTAGTAGGGAGATTCTTGACCAGAAGCACTAGATCCCTGGAAGAGATGGATATCCTGAGAGACTGTGTGGCAGAGAAGGGGGTCCATTCTATTGGGTTGTGTAGACTGGGTAGAATAGAGCTCGTGTACTTTGGATTGTTGTAAGTGATAAAAGGAATATGAGAGTCTGAGTTTTGACTGGCCTGGGAAGCCGAGTGACAACATGGAATCCATCCTTGTGAACTCATATCCCTGGCTCGGGGGTGACACTCTTGTTGATACTTGGAACAACGGTGTCTATGGTTAGATGGAACATCATTGTTCTACAACCAGTTGGTGTCTTCTTTTCAGAAAAGGTAAGTGATCTTTGTTATGGTTATTTACCTATGTATGATTTATTCTTCTATGTATTTATTTATCTTTGAATTTAATATTTAGAATATGCATGCTTGTTGGTTATTGTTCTGCATGTATTAGTTTATGTTGTGGCATGAATATTTATTTTCGCATGTGGTTTTCATGTCTCTTAATTAAATTAGAAGTGATTCAAATTGAGATAACTCACTGTGAAGTGAGTCCCTGGACTGCAGTGTGCCTTGACTATGGGTGGTTGGTTTTGTTAAAGTCGGATTAAGTGACGTAGTCCGACCTATGGGTGGATTGGTACATTATAGATTGGTATCAAAGCCACAATTTGAAACACCATGTCAGAATGGGAAGGATCTATTAGACAAGATCTTGTGGTTAAGATCAAGTACACCTTGAATTGGGAATCTTAGGAGAAATGGCATTGCATAGATCGCGTGGTAGCCAGAATGTCAGATATCCTTTGTAAAGGATAGTGCAATCGTGACCGTTCGTTTTGAATTCTGGAGCGATCTCCATCATGGGAACGAGGGAGATCTAAACCATCAAATCAGAAGATGGGTGATCAAGCACCATATGATGGAGGTGAACAAGAGGTTGGGTAAGAATTAAATCCTAGCCATCGGATCTGGATAATCGATCATTAGTTGTCGATCGAAGACAAGCAAGAAAGGAAGAACTTCAAAACTTCGTCGCTTCTAAGATCTTGGTAGGCAGGAAAAGCCTGAACTATTGAAGGCTGGAGTTGCGAAGCCCAATCAATCGTTCGATATAATGGGAGGCATAGAGGGACCTCTATCATTTATCGTAGTTATTTAGCAATGACCAGTTATGGATTTTTCACTCCAGGAGTTTTAAAATTTCATGAATTGTTACAGCCCGGAGCTCGAGAGTGCCAAAGTCCCATAATCCCCATCGATCATTAGATTGAGGGGAGAAATTTGGGAGTGTTTTGGGCCATCATATCTAGTTGTGGTAGAAGGGTAGCGAATTTCAGGATTCAGAACTTTGTCACTATGGAAAATCGAAGTAATTTGTAGAGTAAAACCCTAGAGTGTCGAAGGCTCGAAGTGTAGAATTCACAGAGGTGTAAAACCATGAATTCACGTGAGCCATTAGATATGGAGTTGTGATTGGGGATCATCCATGTGGTTGATGATGTGGCTTGTGCTACATAGCAAGGGGTTGTGTGGGGAGACATGTCACCTGGATTCAACACCTTTTGGACCCCAATCTATCCATTTTTTAGTGACATGTGGCACATGTGCCACAGGTCCACATCACCCTAGGTGACATCAACATTCTAGGTCATCTCTAGAAGTATGTGACTTCGAGGGTGTGCAAGTTTTGTTTGTGAGAATTTTCGAAGCTCGAAGTAGTGAAGGCATGTATACCGTTGATCTGAGATCCCTTCGGGACCTCTCTCTACCGTCGGATCAAGAAGGAGGAACAGGATAAGTAATTCAAATGATTTTCACTCTCGGGGAATTGAGATACACGAGAGTTGAATGTCTCGTAGCCTTGAAGCAACAAATTTTCTATTTGGAGGGGATCGTCCATATCAATATTTGATTAAGTCGCCACTTTTGATTTTCGTTGAAGCCTCCAGCTAGGGGCAGGGCCATCCATTCAACAAGAGATCAAGTCTGGACCATCCAGTTTTTTATGGTTGAGTTAGTGAAGACTTCAATAAAATGTAGCTCCGAGAGAAATTAGAAGTTGACAATGAAGAATAGTCGAAGAGAAAAGTCTAGAGGACTTATTCCCAACATCGGTCTCATGATAAGGTAAAAGGGGTCTGGGAGGTAACCCAACCCTTGATTTTTTTTTTTTTGCAATCTCCCACGTGGAAGAACATGGAGCGAGGTGCTAAGGAAGGATTAATCCTGAGGGTTTGAGCCATGGTCACCTAGGGGCATGGTTTGAGGGAAGCACCTTTGGATAATTCAATTATGTATCAGCTAAAGGGGGGGGAATGAAAGTGAAATTTCTTTCAGGTAGCCCTAAATGTTATCTTTGATATCAAATTCCAAAGAGATTTTAGCCATTGGGATGGAGGATTCTGAGGAAAATAATAGGGAATTGTTATGCTGGGAAGACTGATATATTTTTCTGCATTAATTGAGAAGAAGAAAAAAATACCTTTAGCAATGTTTGACAATTAATTTTTTTTATAATAACCCTAACAAAATGGTTGCTTGCACATTTTACATAGTTAGGGGTGTGTAATATTATCAGTCCAGGGTAAGAATACATTCAAGAAATGGAATATGGAGAAGGATATTACAACCATGATAAAGAGGTCAAAGGTCAAAATATTAGTGTTGGTAATTGATGCATACCCCCACCCACTCCCTACGGTCCATGTGACCTCTTGGTCTAGGATCGTTCAAAATCAAGGGGTTGAATTGGCTCTTGGGCCCCTTATGAGCCCTCAAAATCCCATACACATGTCCTATTTTCCTTCCCCGTGCCTCAAAACAGCTAGTGAGGGTCCACCATGTGGCTTCAAGATGAAATTGTGGCCCAAACACTCCTTTTAAACAAAATTCAGGACTTTGGAGCTCCCAGGCTTCATAAGTTATAACAAAATGACATCACATTCCTCCTGAACATTGAATTGGTGGAGCGTTAAATAGTGGAGGGGATCAGCGATCCACAATATCCATTGTGATCTATGATTGAAAATAACTTTAGGATTTCATGCTTCAGGGGTTTCACCTGCTTCAACACACTATATCCCCGGAGTGTCAAACTCCAAAACCATAGATCAAACGGTTTTGAAACTTACCTTAGATCGATGGTTGGGGTGACTTCCGACCTTCGAGACTCCAGGAAACTTCCACTCAAACACTTCACTTCAAAAACTCCTCTGGGGTGATAGACCTCCTGATCTCAGGATTGGAGGACGCATGTCCCCAAAAATGGACGATAGCGATAGACTGCATCCTTCAGGCCATCGAGAGTTCCCGACCCAAAAAAAATTTTTAAACCTGTTCTCCCACTCTGTCGGGTTTTCTAAACCTCAACCAATACACTGACACGTGGCCCTAATACCAACGTTCAGGATCCACTACGAGATTCGGAGCTTCGGGAGTCCTCTCACATTAACAAATTTCATCTAATTTCCTCTAGAGTGTTGAGTCTCCGGAATCCAATATATGGTGACACGTGTCTACTGTAATCAATGGTTGAGATGGACTCCGACCTTCAGGCCTTCGGGAATCATGTCTCATTTATGATCGAGCTTGAAAAATATTTGAAATAACAAAGTTTGAAGGACTTCCAAGATTAAAACGCACGCTAATTACCTCAATCCAATGGTTGTTGATCGTCGTCCTCAGATATGACAACTAAAATATATTCTTCTCCTATGCGCTCCTCCTTCTTTCTGGATTTTGATCTGACAACCCATATTTCTTATGACAGTTGATCTGACGATAGTTGTATCTCCTCCTCCTTGGCTATCTGCGCTTTCCTTCCAATGAAGTATTTCTTGATATTTTTCAAAGGCTCGTCCTTTGATTCCTTCACCTCTGGGAGACTGATTTTTTGGTCATTTCTCACACTACACCTCCTGAGCTTTGAAATTGAAACAAGTTCACCTATGCATGCCTTGCGCTTCTTCCACAAAATGAACCTTAAAAAAATTTTGACATTTGCACACCTTGTAGAGACTCTGTGCACACTTGCACTAACTCTCTTGATCTTTTCCAACTTAAATGGACTTAGTCTTAGGTGCACACTTGCGCTGCTTCTCCAATATGGAACCTTAGAATTTTCTTTCCTTCTACAATCCTTGCAGGGATCTATGCGTACTTGCCTGAGCTTGTAAGTTCTCAGACTTCAAAGGGTTTATTACCTTTGTTCTCCAAATGATCTCTTGTTTCCTCCTAGAAATTTGTGCTTGTTCTCTTGATCTTTGACCAACACTTTAGTAGTGTGTTCATTTTTTTCACTCCTCGCTCCATCTATCAAAGTGTTCAAAAAATCTAATGTTCCCACATGAAAATCTACTCTCAAAACTCAAAACATAGTTCTCGTGCATGCCTTGCCTTGAATCCTCAAAGTGTTTAGTAACTATGGTGTGATTTCACTTGTACAATCTTTCCTTTTGAGATTTTACACTTTACTAAGTGTAGGTGCATGCCTTGTTCTCACTCTCAGAGTGTTCAAAAACACTGATGTTATCTCCTTGCACTAATCCTTATGAGCTTGAGAATGATTTTGGTGCGCGCCTACCTGGCATGTTCTTCCTAAACTCTAAACAAAGTTCATGTGCACTCCTTCCACTAGCTTCACAAAGTTTTTCAACAAATCTAGTCTGCACTCCTTGCACTAGCCTTGAGATCCCATAAACACTAAGAAAAATATAGATAGGGAAATTTATCTATTATTGTAAAGGAAACATTCATGAACTAACAACATTCATAAATATACACGGTAAACATATTATGAAACAAACATGCATTACATAGATAAATACACAGAGATTCATATGTAGGGAAATATGCCTTTTTATATTAAAACTAAATGTTAATTACAATGTATACGAAGCTGGACTACAACAAAGTATTCAACTCTTTATTCTCTCCTCTCTTCTCCTAATTTCCAATTGCACTAATCCTTCTTGTTCTCAACACATTAATATTTTTTTTACAAAAGAGGGGCTCCTTGTGCCTTCCTCACCTACCTCATTAAATTAAATTCAATAAACATCTAGTCCGAATGGGATCTATATCTACCTACTGTCAGCTATTATAGGTGACTTTACACTTGACCTATACAAATAAAGAGGCTTGGCTTTCCTCGAGCCTTCAAACTTTAATTACATTGAATTTTCATTTAAAATTAGATATTTAAACTCAAAATTGGGATGACTGGTGCATCCTTCTTTGGGATCTGTTCCCTCGAAGTGCATTGGATGCCTACATGGATGATGATTTGGATAAATTCTCCTACATCATACTTGAATGCTAAAAAAAATCGTGAGCTCCTTCTCATGGCTCCTCTTCTATTGTTGTTGAGATCCTCTAGGGTCCCAAAAATCATTTTGGAGTTGTCCACCTACTCCTCTCCTATATTGTTGATGTTGTTGTTTTCCTACTGCTATAGGTTCTCCTCTATTCCACCTCTCTCTGTTGTTATCTGCCTTCTTTTTTGCTTCCAACATCAATCTCCTTATCTCCTCTATTTCTTTATCTAGTTGGTCCTTGATAGTTGGTTCTTCTCCTGCAACCTACTCTGTTGCATCTCCTCTTCTTCATTAATCTCCAACTTTCCCTATTGGATGCAATGACTTTTTGTTATTACCCTTTCCTTCAAGGATTCCAATTCTTCAAATAGATCAACATGTTCTAGGATTTCTTCTCTCTCTCCTGTTGCAGGTTCTCATTCTATAGTCATCTCCTCTTCATCTCCCTTGCTGAAAATTTTGAGCAATTCCACTGAATGATCTTATGTTCTCCTCTCCTGGGCAGCGTTTAATGTCTTCTCAAAATTCTCTTTTATGAAAGTATCATCTAGCTGTCTTTATTTTGTTGCACCTATAACACATGCATTGTTAATTTTAAGAAAATCGCGCTCCTTGGCCTCTTCTCTGGATGCTTGTTGCATCACCTCCCCACATGCAGTACATGCGTTGGCCTCTACTGGGCTACCTGAAATGAATATACCAATCCACGCAATCATTAAAATGCATTTTTGATCCTCCTTTGTCATTGCTCTTTATTGATCTAAACTCACTTCTGAATTCCTGAGACTTTCAGATAGTCTCTCCTTCATCCTTGTCAATACTCCTTGCTAATATGAACTCTCTATTGAGCCCACAAGAATTTTAAACAGTCTCATCTTCTTCACCTTTCCCACCTTGAAATATATAATTTCACCTCTGCCCTCATGGCATTCTATGAAATATTCAATGGATATCTTCTTATTTTCTCCTGGCAATCTGAAAGTTCATTTCTTCCCTCTTGTAAGTCTACGAGATATTTGACTGATCTATTTTCCTCCTCACTAAGGTTTTCTCCAAATTTTGGCTCGCAAATACAAATAGTCTCTTCCTCCATTTCACTGAGGCCTTGAACTTGCCTCAACCACCTCCTCAATATCTATGATTGCCTCTTAGCAACCAACTGTTTGACGTGCCACTTTGCTTTCTTCCTCATGGGCCATTCATACCTCCAACTTTCTCACACTTCCTGTTGCATCCTCATCATCATCTTTTCGAGCTCCTCTGTAATCTCTTTGATCTCTTTATCCATATGCTCTTTTCTTAACTTTTTGTGGTCTCCTCTTGGACCTTTCTTCTATCCTTCAGTAGCCATATTCTCCTTATGCCTTCCCTCCTGGCATGTATGTGAGCTTCCACTTTCTCTCTATGAGTTACAGTCAGCCTCTGCCAAGCTCTCCTCACTTAGCCTCTTGGTTCATCTACTAAAACCTTCTATGATATTTTACACTCATGTTAATTGTAGGTGCACACCTTGTGATCACTCCTTCTCTTGATCGCTCCTTGTTCTCTAGTTGTTGTACTCCAACTTCTCAACTTAAGAGTTCCATAGACTCTCCTTTTCTTCAAGAATGCAACCGGTTCTTCTCATTCAGCCCACTTGGTAGTCTTCTTTCTACTTCACACTTGTAAACAATATTCCCACCTACAAATGATCAACACTTGTCTCTCCTCCTTTTCCTGCTATCTATAGACAAAAATCTACTTTGATACCACTTGATTGTATCAGACAAAAAGTTATTTGTGCTCTGATACCACTTGATGGTATCAGATAAAAATTGATCTAAGGCTCTGATACCACTTGATGAAGACCCCCAACCACTCCCTAGGGTCCTCATGACCTCTCATTCTATGATCGTTCAAAATCAAGGAGCCGAATTGGCTCTTGGGTCCTTGTTGAGCCCTCAAAATCCCATACATAGGTCCTATCTTCCTTCCCTATGACTCAAAAAAACTATTGAGGGTCCACCATGTGGATAAGGGCTAAAATCATGGCCCAAAATATCTTTTTCAACAAAATTCGAGACTTCAGAGCACCAAGGCTTCGAGAGTTCTAAAAAACTGTCATCGCGTTCCTCCCAAATGTCGAATTGGTGGAGCATCAAACAACAGAGGGGATCAATGGTCCATAATATCCGTCGTGATCTATGATTGGAAAGAACTTCGGGATTTTGGGTGTTGGGGGTTTCACCTGCTTCAAAACAATATATCTCCAAAGTGTCGAATTCTGAAACAACATATCAAATGGTTTTTAAACTTACCTCAGATGGATGACTAGGATGAGTTTCTACCTTTGGTACTCCAGGAAACTTCCACCCAAACACTTCACTTCACAAACTACTCGAGAGTGGTTTACCTCCTGATCTTAGGATAGGAGGATGTGTGTCCCCAAAAATGGATGGACGTGATAGAATCTGGCCTTCGGGCATTTGGGAGTTCCCAACCCGAACAACCTTTTAACCTTGTTCTCCTAGACTGTAGGGTTTTTCGAACCTCAACCAATACACTAACATGTGGCACTGACGCAAACAGCCAGGATTCACTCCGAGCTTCGGAGCTTCTGGATTTCTCTCACATTAACAACTTCAATCCAAGTTCCTCCGGATTGTTGAGTCTCTGGACTCAAAGATCTGGCGAGATGTGTCCATTGTAATCAATGGCTGAGATGGACTTCGACCTTCAGGTCTTCAGGAGTCCCATCTCCTTTGCGCTTGAGCTCGAAAAATATTCGAACTCGTTAATTTCGAAGGAATTATAGGATTAAAACACGTGATACTTACTTGAATCCAATAGCTATTGATCCTCGTGCTTAGGTCCGATGGCTCAGATCTATTCTCCTCCTGTGCGTTCCTCCTTCTAGCTGGATTATGATCCAACAACCTAGATTTCTCTTAACAATTGATCTAACGATAGTTGTATCTCCTCCTCCTCGGCTATCTACACTTTCCTTCCGATAAAGGATTTCTTGATATTTTACAAAGGCTCGGCCTTTGATTCCTTCTCCTATGCGAGACCAAATGTTTGGTCATTGATCGCACTGCACCTCCTGAGGTTTGAACTTGAAACAAGTTCACCTGCACATGTCATTCGCTTCTTCCACAAATTGAACATTAAAAGGTTCTCGACCTCTACACACCCTGTAGAGAATCTGTGCACACTTGCAGTAACTCTCCTAATCTTTGCCAATTTAAATGGACTTAGGCTATGGCACACACTTTTATTACTTCTCTAATCTAGAACCTTATAAGTTTCTCTCCTTCTGCACTCCTTGTAGGGCTCTATGTGTACCTGTATTGTTTCTCTTGATCTTGTAATTTCTTAGACTTCAAAGGGTTCAGTCCCTTTGTTCTCCAAATGATATCTTATGCCCTCTTGGCACTTTGCACTTATTCTCCTGATATTTGACCAACACTTTAGCATTTTGTTTGTTTTGTGCACTCCTTGAAACAACTATCATATTTTTCATCAACTCTAATGTGCCCACGTGGAAATATCCTCTCAGAACTTGAAATAGAGTTCTCGTGCACACCTTGCACTGAATCCTTGGAGTGTTCAATAACACTAGTTTTCTTTCACTTGTACCATCTTTCCTTTTGATATTTTACACTTTACTAAGTGTAGGTGCACTTCTTCTGCTCACTCTCAGAGTGTTCAACAACTCTGATGTGTCGTATTTTCACTACTCCTTTTGAGATTGAGAATGATTCTGGTGTTTCCACTTCACACACTCTTCCTGAAATCGAAACAGAGTTCCTTTGGAATCCTTGCATTGGCTTCACTAATTTTTTCAACAACTCTGGTGTGCACTCCTTGCACCAGCCTTGAGAGACCATAAACACTCAGAAAACTACAGATAGGAAAATCTATCTATTTCTGTAAATGAAACATTCATGAACTAACAACATTCATAAATATACATGGTAAACACATTCATAAAAAAACATCCATCAAACAAATAAATACATAGAGATTCATATGCAGGTAAATATGTATTTTTCTATTAAAACCGAATGTTAATTACAATGTATACAAACTTGGATTGCAATAGAGTCTTCATGTCTTTCCCCTCTCCTCTCTTCTCCTAGCTTCTGATTCCATTAATCCTTCTTGATATCAATAAATTGATATATTTTTTTACAAAAGAGGGTCTCCTCGCGCCTTCCTCACCTACCTCATTAAGTTACATTCAATAAGCATATAGTTCAAATTGGATCTAGATCTACCTATTGTCATCCATTAAAGGTGACTTTACACTCGACCTGTAAAAATACAGGGGCTCAACTTTCCTCAAGACTTCAAACTTTAATTACATTGAATTTGCATTTAAAATTTGATATTTAAACTCAAAATTGGGACAACTGGTTCTTCCTTCCTTGGGATCTATTCCCTCCAAGTGCATTGTTGTGCTGGTTGTTGACGCACAATAGTGTTGGAGCAATGCTCCTGCATCCGTAATGCATATATAGAATCCAATGGACACAAGGGCAGAGGGGAGAAAGAAACCATGATAGAGACCGTGAGAAGCCTGAAACTAGAAGTGCAAAGTTACAAAGTAGATAATGAGAAGTTGATGAGAGAAAAAAATCAAATAAATGATCAAGTGATGTAGATATTAAATCAGTTGCAAATGAAAACAAAGAGGGGATCAAACTCAAAACAAGAGGAAGAAGGAAGGTATCATGAAAGAAGAGATAACCACAGGAAAGTTGGTTATTGAAGAAGTGCTAGAAGAACTCATAGAAACCACTTACCTCCTTACTCAACAAAGAAATTTTAGTCATATGAAGATTCCATAAGTATTCCAAAGGTGTCTCCTATTAGGAACCAAAGAAGGAGACATGAATTGGATAGTTTGCAAGGAGAGATGAGGACGCTTAAGCCACCATCCTTTGATGATGAAAGAGGAAGGTAAGATGATGCTAAAGCATGGTTTCTTGGACTCATGAGGTATTTTCAATTTCATAACTATTCATCAAACGTAGAAGCCAAAATTTCCACCTACCATTTACATGAGAATGATGAAATGTAGTGGAACCAGTTGAATCAAGTTGAGCACATTAATGAGAATAGGATCACTTGGAAGCAGTTCAAGAACTATTTTCAGAAGGAGTACCTCTGAAAAAACTTCTATGACAAGAAAATGCAGGAGTTATTTGAACTTAGGCTGAGAAGTGCAACCATGGAAGAGTACGAGAAGAATTTATTGGGGTTGATAAAGTATGTGGGATTTATAAAAGATGAGAATGTGATAGTACAAAGGTTTTTAAGTGGTTTTCCTCTCTTTTATAAAGAAAAGATTCAGTATGATGAACCGAAGACCTTGACTAATACCATCAATAAGGATAAATACCTGTATGAGGAAGGAAAGGGCATAGAATCCATGCATAAGTCTTGGAAGGATAAGAAGAAGGAAAAGTTTGATTAGAGGAAGAAGGGATTCAAACTTCCTTCCAACATAAATGAACCTAATAAAAATCGTCAAGACCAGTATTCTAAGGATGAATCAAAGAAAGAAGACTCCTTGGGAAAAAGGGTAAGACCGCCAATCCAATGTTTGGGATGCAAAGAAGATCACTTGTACAAGGATTTCTCTCACATAAAGGACAAAGTGACGACCATGCACAACATCCAAGAGGCTACAACAATAGAATACATGGGAAGGATTTATGTAGCTTTAGATGATTGATAAGTAGAGTACCAATTGAATATGATCGAGGTGGAAGGTAACATCATTAATCATCATGTTGATATTTTAATTGATTCAGGAGCAAGTCATTGTTACATTGATCCTAAAATAGTGGATAGATTACATATGGAGAAAAGTAAGCTTGAAAAATCAAGTTTGGTTCAGCTATCCACTGGAACCAAAAGGAGAATCCATGAAATGGTCAGAGGTTGTTCCATAAGTCTTAATGGTGTGAATACTAAAGATGAAATAAATAATATACCATTGGGGTATTATGATATTCTAATTGGAATGGATTGGTTGGATAAGCATTATGTTTTCCTAGATTTTCATAACAAAACATTTACATGTCTTGATGAAGAAGGACTACAGAGCATTGTGGAAGGAGTTCCAAGACCCATCTCTATAAGGGAGATTTCAACCTTATAGCTAGAGAGAGATGTTTCAGAAAAGGATGTCAACTGTACACAGTCCAGGTGGAGGAGCCAAAAAATAAAAAGGGGCCAAGCCTTGAAGAACTCTCAGTACTACAAGAATTTGAAGATGTATTCCAAGAAATACCATCATTTCCACCAAAGAGGGAGATAGATTTCTCTATTGATTTAGTGCCAGAAACTATGTCAGTATCAAAAACACCTTACAGAATGAGTACACCATAATTAAAATAAATACAAATGCAATTGGAAGAATTTTTGAAGAAAGGGTACATGCGTCCAAGTGTTTCACCTTAGGGAGCACTAGTACTCTTTTTCAAAAAGAAGGATGGAACTTTGATACTGTGTATTGATTTATGACAACTGAATAAATACACTATAAATAATACATACCCTCTACCCAGAATTGATGACCTCTTTGATCAACCAAGAGGGGTAAATATATTTTCAAATATAGACTTGAGATCATGATACCATCAGGTAAGAATCAAGGAAGAAGACATCAATAAGACAACCTTTAGAACCAGGTATGGGCATTATGAATTTGTAGTGGTGTCATTTGGACTGCCCAATGCACCCACTGTCTTTATGTGCTTAATGAATGGCATATTTAGAAATTATTTGAATAAACTTATCGTAGTATTCTTGGATGAAATACTTATATATTCTAAGTCAGATGAAGAGCATGAAAAACACCTAATATTGGTATTGCAAGTGCTAAGAGAACATCAGTTGTATGCCAAGATGATTAAGTGTTATTTTTACCAAGAACAGATCCATTACTCCAAACAAATTATTTCAAAGAAAGGTATAGAAGTAGATCCAGAGAAGATTGAAGACATTAGAGGATGTCCAACACCCATGAATGTTTCAAAAGTCATATATTTTATGGGCTTAGCTAGTTACTAAAGAAGGTTTATAGAAGGGTTCTCTAAGATTTATCATCCCATCACTTCTTTGCAAAAGAAGGGAATTAAATTCGAATTGACATTTTAATGTGAAGAGAACTTTAATTTGTTGAAGGAATTACTTACTAGTGAACCTATTTAAAGATTATTGACCCAAATGAAAGTTTTGTGGTATGTACATATGCATGCAAGGAAATACTTGGTGGAGTCCTCACTCAAAATGGACTTGTCATTGGTTATGACTCTAGAAATATTAAAGAACATGAGAGGAACTATGCCACACATGACTTGGAGCTTGCTGCCATTGTTCACGCATTGAATATGTGGAGGAATTATCGCATGGGAAAGAGATTTGAATTAAGAACAAACCATAGTGGTTTGAAGTATCTTTTTGAACAACCAACTTTGAATGCCAAGAAAATTAGATGGTTTTAATTTTTAAGTGACTACGATTTTGACATCAATTATATCAAAGGAAAAGAAAATAAAGTTGTCGATGCACTTAGTATAAGAGTACATCCCATGCATGCTACAGTTGTTAGTATGCATCAGTTAGACTTGAAGAGAAGAATTTTACATGTTGTTGTTACAGATCAACATTACCTACAGGTAAAGGAAAGATTAAACCAAAAGATGTACAACAGAAAATGAAAGAGTATGAGATGAAGGAAGATGGATTACTTATGCATAAAAATAGAATTTATGTTACTAGTTCCGAAGAATTCAGGAATTTGGTATTAAAATAAATGCATAATGTTCCATATGTTGGACATCTCAATTACCAAAAAACAATTGCAGTAGTAAAAAGCCAATTCTTCTGTCTGGGAATGAAAAAGGATGTTGTTGATTACATCGCCATATGTATGGAATGTCAGAGAGTGAAGGCTAAGCATAGGCACCCAATGAGGTTTCTACAACCCTTACCAATTCTAGAGAAGAAATGGAAAGTGTTAACCATTGATTTATAAAAAAATTTATGAGGACAACAAGAAAACATGATTAGACCATGGTAGTGGTTGATAAATTGACAAAGGCTGCTCATTTTCATCCTATAAAAAAAACTCAAACAACAACTAATATTGCATAAATTTACATGAAAGAGATTACTAGGTTGCATGGGATACCTAAGGAAATTGCCTTAGATAAAGATACAAAGTTTACTTCAAATTTTTGGAGGGGATTGTTTAAAGGTTTTGGTACAAATATGAACTTTATCACAGAATACCATCCACAGTCATATGGGAAGAAAGAGAGAGTAAAGAAAGTAATTTAAGACATGTTGAGGATGTATGTGATGGATAAGCCATATAAGTGGGAAGAGTACTTGCACTTGGTTGATTTTTCATATAATAATGGGTATCAAGATTCATTGAAAATGAGCCTATTTGAAGCTTTGTATGGTAGGAAATGCAATACTCGAGTAAGTTTGGATAACCTAGCAGATAGAGTGGTACTTGGGCCAGAATTTCTCAAGGATATGGAAGACCAGATGGTTAGGTTTAAGAAAAATTTAAAGACAGATCAAGATAGACCAAAAGTTTATGTATATAAGAATGTGACATCTAGAGAATTTAAAGTGGGGGAGCATGTGCTTTTAAAAGTGAATCCCAAGAAGATCTCTTTGAATTTGGGTTGTTGTACAAAGATGGTAATTAGACTCTCTGGTCTATTTAAGATATTGGACAGAATAGGGCCATTGAAATGCTTTCTTTCATTGCATGCTTCCAAATACAAGTCTGTATAATATGTTTCATGTCTCTTTGCTAAAAAATATGTACATGATCATAACCATGTTATTGATTGGCATCTGATTCAAGTAGAGGCAGAGGAAGGCTTTCAGGTCCATCCGATGTGATTAGTGGACAATAAAGTCAAAATGCATTGAAACCGAGTCATAGAGATGGTAAAAGTCTAGTTGAAATTCTATGGTCTTGAGGATGCTACTTGGGAGCATTGAGATGCCATGCAGGTAGAGTACCCATAGATTTTTGAATAAATTTTGGAATTTTGATTTCTATTTTGTATATGCACTGAGGACAGTACCAAAATAAGGGGGAGGGAAATGTTATTCCCCGGTTTTGAACCCCATATTAAATATTGTATTTTGTTAAGTTATGAAAGGCCAGAGTTACTAAACAATTATTAAGAGGCCAGTGTGCCTAGGAAATGTAATTTTTTTATCATTATTAATATAAAACACATCCTTGGCTGCTAGACAGACAAGGAAAAGAGTTATACGGGGATATGATTCCACAAGAGAGGGGGTTTGAGGGGTTGAGTACTTATTTTGTATTTTATTTACCAATTTCTGGTTTTAGTGGAAAATAATAGATACATGAGCTTCTTGGGGGAAAACCATGGAATTCCTTAATTCCAAGAACTACATAAACCCATCCTTGGTCTGTGGTTGTGGTTGGTTTTTGTTGTTCAGGATTTGTTGGTTCCTTCAAAATCTCTCATTCATTGTCAATTGTGCTCACCTTTCATTTCTCTTATGTTCTCCACTCATCCCTTCACCTACTCATCTCATCTGATTTGAGAGTTGCTTGGGTGAAGGAAACCGAATTGCTGAGAAAATCCATAGTCATTCCATGTATAGACTACTGACGTATTCCAACTAGGAGTTGGTGTGTGCATGTCTGTGATTCCTTGGCCCGTGTTTCAATTAACTCATAGTTTTGAGTCATGAGACTCCCCACTGGGAGATTCTTGACCAAAAGCATTGGATCCCTAGAAGAGATGGACAACCTAAGGGACTGTGTGGTAGAGAAGGGCGTCCATTACATTGTGTTGTGAAGAATGGGTAGAAGAGAGTTGTTGTACTTTGGATTTTTGTGAGTGTTGAAAGGCCTATGAGAATATGAGGGCTAACTGGCTTGGGAAGTCGAGTGACACCTTGGAATCCATCCTTTTGGACTCATAGCCCTGCATCGACGGTGACACTGTTGTTGAGACTTGGAACAACAATGTCTATGGTTGGGTGGAACATCCTTGGTCTACAACCAGTTGGTGTTTTATTTTTAGAAAAGATAAGTTCTCTCTATTATAGTTATTTACTTTTGTATGATTTATTCCAATGTGTATGTATTTATCTTTAAATTTAATATTTAGAATATGCATGTTTGATGGTTATTGTTGTGCATCGATTAGTTTACGTTGTGGCATGAATCTTTATTTCTGCATGTGGTTTCATGTCTATAAATTAACTTAGAAGTGATTTAAATTGAAATAACTCTATTGGAAATACTGAGAGGGGGGGTGAATCAATATTACCCTTTTTCAACAATTATCAATTACTTTGATATTTTATTAATTACTACAGTAGATCAACAATGAAATTGTATTTAAAGTCAATTATATACATATAATTAATAGGAATTGCAAGTTTTGATAAAGAATAGTGAAGAACACTAATCCTTTTTAGAGAACCAACTCTAGGAGACACAAATCCCCTTCTTCAGGGCACCAACTCACTTGTTCTAGGGAAACAAACCTAGGAAGCCCCAACTCTGTTGTCTTTAGGTAACCAACCCTAGGAATCACCAACTCCATTGTCTTTAGGGAACCAACCCTAGGAAGCACCAAATCCCTTGTTTTTAGGGCACCATCCCTAGGAAGCACCAGCTCCCTTGTTTTTAGGGCACCAACCCTAGGAAGAACCAAATCCTTTATCTTTAGGGAATCAACCCAAGGAAGAACCAACTCCCTTATATAGTAAAGGATATGAATCCTTCCTTTCTCCTCCATTCCACCCTCATTGCATAAGTATCGTCGGTTCCTCTTCTTGGAATCTGCTTATGCTTTGATCTTCTAATCTATACAACAAAGACACTTTTTCTTCACCATTCTTTCTTTCTTATATAGTCTTCCAAATGGTGTGAGCGTTGAAGCATTTTGTCCCTTTGCTTTTACCATTGCAGCTCTTCATTTAAGATAACAATAATAACATTTGTCATTTAATTTACAATTAATATCTCCCTCAATTATTATTTCACACATTAACATGAATTCTTTTCAACTTAGTAAGAGGGAATTACATAAATCGATCACTGGTATGGATCAATTTATTTTAACTGGATCCCATGCCTTCTTATTTTATCCTTAAGATTTTTTCTGTCTCTCATTCTCTAGTAGATCATATTTAAGCTTTTCGAATAGCTTTTCAATGCATTGGATTTATTTGATCACTTAATATCAATCAAGAAGAATCCAAATCCTTTCTGGTTCAAAGTGTCTTCCTAACCAAGGAAAACCTCTTCCTCTGTATGTTGATTTTTCACAGACGCAGTTTCAGGACCTCTATTCCATATGACCATAGCCAGTGACTAAGAACTAAGACAAAAAAGTTCTTAATCAAGTATCCATATTGATGGCCATGTTTTATTTGCATGTTGATATGGATGGTTCTTGTTCTCTTCAGGATTTCAGTGTTTTGGGACTCCTCCCTTTGTTGTCTTTTAATTCTTCCGGAGAAAATTATGTCGGAGTGTTTATCAACACTTCCCTTCTTAATAATGTTCACATGTCTAGGCACTAGGACTATGGGATTAGGCACAAATGATCTCCCACTCTTTGGGTATTCGACTATTCATGACTTTGAGACTTCAAGATACTCAAACTATGAAATAGTTCAATCCCTCCAAAGGTTTACCTACCGAATAAGTCATAAAACAATGGTGACCACCTGTTGTCTATTAACATCTCATGCTTACTCTATCCTTCCACTACACTTGATCTAATGATCATGAGAGAACCTGAAGGATATTATATCAATGAACAACATTAGTTCGCGACTTCTTCGTTCGACATTTCAGGTAATTGTTGGTAGGAGAAACTGGATATCCCCAAAGGACATACTCCCTAAGTGGTGTATCTTTTTGATGTCATTGTTGATGTGGCATTGGCTGAGTGGATACCATGTGTCACCCAGATTTATGACTTGCGTATACTTAAAATTTCAACTGGACCTTGACACTTTTCACGATCTGATTGTGCCACGTGTCCTTTCTCACATGGTCCTTATGACATGGATCTCTTGAAGTGTCATATGTCTTTCCCCTTTGGATTATTAATCTATATGGGATGGTCTAGTTTTCAACTGAATTCTTGATCCAAAAACCCTCATTCACTTCAAGACTTCGAAGATCTGGCCTTCGGTTGAACTTACATGTTTTAGTCCCCTTTTTTCCAAAGTGGTCAGTGACGAAGTTGACAACCATTGGAACCACCTATCCTCATCCAATGGTCACCATGCATTGCCCAGATATATTGACCCTCATTTACTTTGTAACTTTGGGGCTCCGACCTTCAAGTGAACTTACATGTTTTAGACCAATTTTTGCTGAAGCGGTCAACATTAAAGTTGACTGTCTCCTTTCCTTTATTGTGATTTGATAGTTCTCATGTTTTCACTCCATATCAATGGTTGATGGCAATTTATTTAATACGAGACTTTAAGATATTTGTGGATTACACTATCCTTCCACTAAAAGTGATTGGATGGTCGAGAATTCATCCAAAGTCCCTCCATAATCTAATGGCTGGAAGGATTTTGTGACTCTGTGACTTCGCGATTTCGTGCCTCTTCCTTATCTCCAATATTCGTCGAAGTGGAAAAGTTTCGTTGTCCTAAAAATAAAATTATCCTTCCACTTGGATTTATCTGACAATCAAGATAGATCTAGAAATGAACTAATGGTTGAGAGCTCACTTTAAATTTTAATTTCCTCCATGAAATCTAATGAGTCTACATTCCAAATCGAATCTTGATCAAATGGATGGGAAAACATATGAAGCTCCTGATTCAGATCCGTCATTTGAGATATAATTCCTCCCAACCTATGACTTCCCCTCTATCTGACAGTCCTGAATTGTCCCGAAAACTACATCAGAAGACAAGATTCCTCATTTATTCAATGGTTTTGATTACTCCCGAAATTCTAAAGGGAACATTCACGATTACTCCACAATCCTTTCCATAGATTTCCTTAATTGTAAAACTTTGTTTCGGCTTCACTCAATCATGCCCTCTCTCCTAATATTTTTCTACATTGATCCACCTTAGAGATGATCTGGTAATATGAGGGATTCCTCTGTTCCTCACGCTATGTCTTCTGCATAACCTACTGCATTATCTCTCTTGAGCTTTAGTATCTCACAAACATATTTGATATCCTTGATAATGAAAATACCATAATACCATGTCCGACATTGATCATTTTGGCCCCCTTTGAAATCAATGCCAACACCATAACATCATGTCCAACATTCTCCCCCTTTGGCATTGATGGAAACACAGTGAAACCCTTTTTCCAATCTTAACTGGATTTTACTGATCATTCTCACCCTTTGACAGCAATGAAAAAAAGAAATATTTCCTTTTAGGGTGATAGTCCCCGTGAGGTGATGCCCACCCTGTATATGAATCTTTCCCCACGAAATCATGATTCTACAACCAATCATGGGAAGAATAATAACTCCACCTGTCTTCCCATAATAGATCTGCTTCAGAAACCATTTTACATAACTTCACTAAGAGAATACATAATCAACATTGTTCCTAGGCAGATGAAGACCTGCAACAAACCATGTCATATCCTGCATATAGATATACCATCAAAGCATGTTTCTTTCAATGATGCTAGTTATCTATTAATTCATTTGTAATCCAAGAGCCTCTTAATTTTTTTGTGCTTCAATACCCATTGGGGTATCAATAGGAATAGTTTTAAGTCTTCCCTAATTTCTCCTTCATTTATTTGTTTATAATTTTTTAGGAGTTTCAGTAGATCATTAAAATAGCATTGGAAAACTTCTGACATCATCATCACTCAATTCTTCTGGTTGGTCTACTATTGAAGATTCTTCATCATCATCACTATTTTGTGCAACATAAACTTCTTCATCTTCTTCTTTATAATTTTCTTTTTCTATTTTTGTTTCATTGGCTAGTGAAGTATTGATTTGCAGGACATCATCCAGAACTACAATTGTGTCATATTCTTCTTTAGGAACTCTCCTTTCTTGAGCTTGATTCATTTTATATGCAAAACTATGATTTTTATATTCTTTATTAGAAGTTTTACCCACCATTCTCCTATTATTAACTTCATCAATTTCAGATGAAACATATTCATCATCTTTCTTTCTTGGTACTTCAGATTTTCTTTTCCATATATTCTTATTCTATTTGTTAGGGTTTKCTATCTTCAAGGATTGMATTGGTAATATACATTCTYTRGTCTTATGGCCATAGTTGTTGCATTTTTGGCATTCAATATTGAAGTTTTGCAAAGGAGAAAATGAGTTATAGTTTCTCTTCTCTATATTGTACTTATTGTTCTTATACCTTTGGAAATTTCTACAATTGTATTGTCCATAAGATTTGAAATGTATTTCCTTATGCCCAAAATTATTGAAAGAGTAACAATATCCAATAAATATATATTTATTAGGGGGATTCCTTCTGGTGATTGTATTTTTCTTGTCATCGTTTACTCTAGTAGAGAGTATTGATTTCGATTTATGTGGAACCATTTTCAATGGTATCATCTTTTCCTTATTATATTCTCTTCTTATGGAGCTTTCTAGAGCATCTGCATATCTAATTGGCCTTTTAGCTGATCCTTTTGATGTAGTGATTGAGTCTTGGGTGTATCCCCAACCAGTCTTTTTGTTTGGTGACCTCTGACTACTGAGAACTCCATATAATATTTTTGAACTATTTTCAAATTTTGATCTCTTATTTTATTTTTTAAATTCACCTTTTATCAACTCAATCTTAGCCTCTAGCTTCTTACATACTTGTTCTCTATCATTTAGTTTTTTTTAAATGAATTCTTCAATTCTTTTAGAATCCAGGATCTAGGACTACAAATCACTCATGATCTTCTCTGACTCTTTGATGGTTCTTGATGCATATATTTCTATTGATTGATGTGATTCTTCAAATTCTTGAAGTTTTTCCCTAAGTAGTTTTACCTTCTTTTTATACTTTCTTAGTTCCTCCAGAGCACTAATTAGTTCTGATTCTAGATAAAATTCACCTTCACTTTCATATGTTTCTTCATTATATATATTATTATTTTGAGTGTTCATTCCCATAAATAAAATCTTTGAATCATCATTTTCACTCATATCTGAAGAGATGATGTCTTCTTTAGAGAAGAAGTTTTTCTTTTTCTTATAAAATTTCTTCTTGTACTAGTCTTTCTAGTTGTGGGATTATTCATCATCATTATCCTACTGCTTGGGATAGGGACATTTGTTAGCAAAGTGTCTGATCCTACCACAGTTGAAACATTTGAAGAGCTACTTTCCTTTATATTTTATGAATCCTTTATAGAGTTTCTTTATAAATTTTTCCTTTTCTACATCTAATATGTCTGGTTGATCTTCAATAGACATGTGTTCCTATTTATTTTTTCCTTTAGATTCCTTAAAGGTTGTTTCTTATTTTGACGGTTTTTCATTCCTTGTTCTCATCTCATATGCTGTAAAAATTCCATGAAGTTGATCTACTATGAGTTTGACAAGTTCTGGGATGTATTCAATTGTAGAAATCTTGGAATCATATCTCATAGGTAATGACCTTAATATATATTGTACAATGATTATTGGTAAGTTCTTCTCCTACTGATCTTATTGAATTAACTACCTCATCTACCTTATGAAAGTATTCAACAATTTTCTCTTCTTCTTTCATTCTCAAATTTTCAAACTGAATTCTATAGGTTTGTAGTTTTGCTTCTTTTACTTTGTTATCTCCTTCATACAACTTCCAACTTGTCCCATATTTCCTTAGTTGACTTATAATGCATAACCTTCACACATATATAATTTTTCAATCCTCCTAGGATGGAATTAACTGCTCTTGAGTTGTCATTGAAGATTTTATTTCTGGTAGTATCTGTGGGTAGATTAGTTGATGCAGTGTAACCATCTACAATGGATTTCCAGACATCAAAACCAAGATCCAACAAGAAGATTTTCATTCTTATTTTCTAGAGAGAATAGCCACCTCCATTGAACAATGGTGCTTTTTTGGAAGACATTCCCTCTTGTTGATCCAGTTCTTTCAGGATCTACCTTCCAATTATTAGATTGTGCTAAAGGCACTTGCTCTTATACCAATTGTTGGAAATACTCAGAGGGGTGGGTGAGTCAGTATTACCCCTTTTCAAGAATTAACAATTACTTTGATATTTTATTAATTACCACAATAGATCAACAATGGACTTGTATTCGAAATCAATTATATATATAATTAATAGGAATTACAAGGTTTTATAAAGAATAGTGCAGGAAACCAATAATTTTTAGAGCACCAACTCTAGGAGACACAAATCCCCTTCTTGAGGGCACCAACCCTAGGAAGCACCAACTCCCTTGTTTTTAGGGAACCAACCATAGGAATCACCAAGTACATTATATTTAGGGAACCAAACCTAGGAAGCACCAACTCCCTTGTCTTCAGGGCACCAACCCTAGGAAGAACCAACTCCCTTGTTTTTAGGGAATCAACCCTAGAAAGAATAACCTCCCTTGCTTTTAGGGAACCAACCCTAGGAAGCACCAACTCCCTTATATTTAGGGCACCAAACCTAGGAGGCACCAACTCCCTTATCTAGTAAAGGATATGAATCCTTCCTTGCTCCTCCCTTCCTCCATCAATGCATATGTATCATTAGTTCCTCTTCTTGGACTCTGCTTCTACTTTGATATTTTGATCTAGACTATAGAGACACTTCTTCTCCACCATTATTTATTTCTTGTATAGTCTTCCAACTAGTGTGAACATTGAAGCATTATGTCCCTTTGTTTGGACCATTGAACCTCTTTATTTAAGTTAACAATAATAGAATTTGTCATTTAATTTACATTTAATATATCCCTCCATTATTATTTCACAAATTAACGTGAATGTTTTTCAACTTAGTAAGAGGGAATTACATAAATCGATCACAGATATGGATCAATTTCTTTTAACTCGATCCCATGCCTTCTTATTTTATCCTTACGCTTTTGTTCCATCTCCCGTTCTGCAATAGATCATATTTAAGATTTTTGATTATCTTTCCAATGCATTGGATGTATTTGATCACTTAATATCAATCAGGAAGAATCCAGATCCTGTCTATTTCAAAGTTTCTTCTTGACCGAGGAAAAATTCTTCCTCTGTATGTTGAATTTGCATAGACACAATTTCAGGACCTCTTTTCCATATGATCATAGGCAGTGAATAAGCGCTAAGACAAACGAATGCTTAATCACTTATCCAAATTGATTGTCATGTTTATTTTCACATTGAGATTGAGAATCCTCGTTCTCTTCATGATTTCGATGTTTTTGGACTCCGCCCTTTGATGTATTTTAATTCTTCCAGAGAAAATTCCGTTAGAGTGGGTATCAACACTTCCTTGCTTAATGATATTCACATGTACAGGAGCTAGGACCATGGGCTTAGGAATAAAGGAGGTCCCACTCTTCAAGTATTCAGGTATGAATTACTCCAGGACTTCGGGCTACTCGAACTATGAAGTAGTTAAATACCTATGAAGGATTACCTACTGAATAATTCATAACATGACCATGATTGCTTGATAACGATTAACATCTCATGCTTACTTTATCCTTCCAACACTCTTGATCTAATGATCATGAGATAACATGGACGATCTTAAATAAATGACCAACATTAGTTCCCAACTTCACCCTTCAGTGCTTCGGGTAATTGCTGGTAGGAGAAAGTGGATATCCTCAAAGGACATACTCCCAAAGTGATGTAGTTTGATCATGTCATTGTTGATGTGGCACTGGGTGAGTGGTTGCCACATGTCACCTAGATTCGTGAATTATGTATACTTAAAGTGCCAACTAGACCTTGATACTTGTCACCCTATGATTATGCTATGTGTGATGATACTGAGAGCGGGGTGAATCAGTATCAAGTACAATTTAAAAACTTTTTGAACTTATACTTAAACCAGATTATATATTCAATTATATCCAATAAGTAACTAACAATAGTAGAAGAGTTACACCAATACACCACAATACACCATGCACAATATATGAGAAATAACCAATAGTTATTGTTCAAGGGAGGTAATGACTTCCAAAGGTAGCTACAGCTTCCAAACATAAAGGGAGGGATAAACCTCCAAAAGAAAGATACAATCCTCCAATATAAAGAGAGGTTTGACCTCTCCATCCTTTCCCCTTCCTTCCACTAAAGAATATATGAGAGATAATCAAACTTCACATTAAATTATCACCATCAACCAACCATCACATAGAACTTCATAATGCTTCCTGAGACTTATTCAACTTCTTCAATTCTTCACTTATTAGAATAATCTGGTCCTTTAGATAATATAACTCAATGTATTCTCTAAAACTCCTCCAAGTTTCACTCCTTGAATCCTTCCAGAAAAGGAGTTATAGAGAAAATGGTAGACCTTATTCAATTTTGGTTTATTTAGGAGAGAGAACTGGTAAAGAATGCCCTGCACTCAATATTTAACATAATATTTTGAAATTAGTACACAGGAAAATAAATTCCATACTATTTCCAATGCAATTGGTCTCACTTCATTTGGATTCTCTATGAAGACGTTATGATTGTTTTACCTGGAACACATGTTTATGACTAACTTCAGGACTAGTCAAAAACCCTATCTTCCACGGAGTGTATCTCCCAAAAGTGAACAAAGATCTGAAATTTTTACCACGGGTACCTAGATATGTCTTCTCAATAGCATACAAATTTCACCATCTTAATCGTTCTAGAAAAAATGTTATAGCGAAAATGGTAAAATGACCTGTAAATAACATACCTTAGAACACATCACCAAAAGGCTTCATCCTCCCTTGAAATTCGGCCTTATTTACTTCATAGTTCCTCTGAAATTCGACTTATATCTCCTTGTTCATTAAAAAAATTGTGTTTGTTGAAAAATAAACGTATAATGAGATTTATTTATACCCTTTATGTCACTTTCTTTTAACATTAGAGATGGCATGTAGTTTCTGCTTCAATTCACATTTTCATATTCAAAAATTCATTTCTCCTCAACCGTGAGGATCCACGTGACGTGCCACATACCACCGGAAGAGGAATGACTTATACTATCCATCCATGGGTGTTGTACCTACATGTATAATTTCCTTCATGTATACCTACTTCGATCAATGGTTGGGTCCAAAATCTAATGTCTAGGGTTGACATCAATGACTACAACCAATGACTACGATTGACATTAATGACAACAAGCAATCACTTGAACTATGAAGTAGTTCAATCCCTCTGAAGGATTACCTACTGAATAAATCATAACACAACCATGATCTCTTTCTATCGGTTAACATCTCATGCTTAATTTATCCTTCCAATACACTTGATCTAATGGTAATGAGAGAACCTGGAGGATCTTAGATCAATGAACAACATTAGTTCTCGACTTCACCCTTCGGTGCTTTGGGTAATTGTTGGTAGGAGAAAGTGGATATCCCCGAAGGACATACTCCCAGAGTGACGTATCTTGCTCACATCATTGTTGATGTGGAACTGGTTGAGTAGCTCCCACATGTCACCTAGATTCGTGACTTCCGTATACCTAAAGTGCCAACTAGACCTTGATACTTGTCACCATATTATTGTTCCACGATTCCTCGTTGACCTGGATCTCCTAAAGTTTCATTTGTGTTTCCAATTTGGATCATTACTCTATATTTTACAGTCTAGTTTTCACCTTAATTCTTGATCCAACAACCCTCATTCACTTCAGGACTTCAAGACTTCAGCCTTTCGATGAACTTACATGTATTAGACCCCTTTTCACAAAAGTGTTCAGTACCAAAAATGACCACCATTGGACCCACCTATCCTCATCCAACTGTCACCATGTATTTCCTAGATCTAATAACCCTCATTCACTTCGGGACTTCAAGGATTTAGAATTCGGGTGAACTTACATGTTTTATACCCCTTTTCACTGAAGTGGTTAGCGTCGAAGTGGACCGTCTCCTTTCCTTCACTGTGATCTGATGATTCTCATGTTTTCACTCCAGATCAAAAATTGATGAAAATTCATTTAATCTGAGACTCTGAAATATTTATGGCTTACACTTTCCTTCCACTAAACTTGATCGAATGGTCGAGAATTCATTCGAAGTCCCTCCTTGATTTAACAACTAGTGGGATTCAATGACTTTGTGACTTCGAGAGTTGGTGCCTCTGCCTTATCTCAAATGTTCACCGAAGTGGTGAAGTTCCTACGTCCCAAAACTTGCGTTGTCCTTCCACTTGGCTTTATCTTACGATCAAGATAGATCTCGAACTGAAATAACGGTTGAGAGCTCACTTGAATTTCCTCCATGAAATCTAAAGTATCTACATTCCAGATCAAATCTTGATCCAATGGCTGGGAAACCATCTAAATCTCCTACTTCATATCTGTCCATTGAGATATAATTCTTCCCAACCTATGACTTCCCTTCATTATGACGGTCCTGAATTGTCCGAAAAACTACATCAACGGACATGATCCTCCTTGATTCAATGGTTGTGATTACTCTTGAAATTCAAAAGGGAACAATCACGATTACTCCACAATCCTTTGCATAGATTTTCTTAATTGGTAAACTCTGTATTGGCTTCACTCAATCGTGCCTTCTCTCCTGAAATTTTTCTGCATTGATCCAGCTTATATATCATCTGTTAATATGAGGGATTCCTTTGTTCCTCACACTATTTCTTCTATGTAACCTACTACATTATGTCTCTTGAGATTTACTATCTCACAGACATATTTGATCTTCTTGATAATGAAAATATCATAATACTATGAACAACATTGATCATTTTGGCCCTCTTTGACATCAATGCCAACACCATAAAATCATGTCCAACAAAATCATTGTGAAGTGAGTCCCTGGACCACAACATGCTTCTCCTATAGGTTGTTGGGCATGTTACAGACAAATTAAGTGGTATAACCCACCTTGTGGGCGACTGGGTACGTTACACCCATCCTTCTTTTTAACCAACACAAATGGTGCTCCCCATTGTGATATACTAGGTCTAATGTATCCTTTATCCAATAATTCATGTCTTTGTATTTTAGGTTCTGTTAACTCTGGAATGCCCATTTTGTATGGTGGTTTTGACACAAGGGAAGATCCTGGTATTAAATCAATAGAAAAGTCTATCTCTTGTCTTGGAGGTAATTCTAGTATTTCATCAGAAAAAAACATCTTTAAAATCTCTTAACACCACATAATATTCTAATTTTGGTTTGTCATCCTCATTTAGTATATCCATTATCTGAACTTCATATAGTTGACACCCTTTCGTTATGCTTTTTTAAGCTACATGGATGATAACTGTTTTACCAAAACTGGTTTTCTTAGCCCTTGAACTGTTCTTTTAACACCATTTTCATATTAATAAACGAATGATTTATCACAACATTTTAATATCACCTTGTGTGATTCCAACCAATCCATACCAATAACAAGGTCATAAGATACTAAGGGTAACACATTTAAGCTAACTGAAGTATTATGGTCATTTATTCATATATCACACTTAGAAATATATTCTGATAGTTTTATTTTTATGTCAGTGGCCAATTGTACTAGCCAAGACTTAGGGTGTTTCACCTTTTTCAACTAACAACTTTATACTAATTATGGGGTTATGTAACTGAAACTTACTCCTGGGTCTATTAGGATAGAGACTTGTTTGTTTTGTATCTTACCTTCAATTTCTAATACAATAGACTGACGATCAACTTTTCTTCTTTCCAAGGAAACATTAATTCTATGTATGCATTTTCCCATATCTCCAACTACAGTAGCTTCTTGTAGATTGTGAATTGTAGTCCTAATTGTTTGATTTAAACATGGACAATTTCTTCGTAAATGTGGTTCTCCACACAACCAACACTTCAATGGTTCTCTAGGACTATCTACAATCTTTTTAAATCCCAAATTCACTGGTGTGTTCCATCCTTGAGCTTGTTTTGTACTAGATGGATGGTCATTTATTTGGAATCCTTTTGTCATATTCTGATAAGGAGATGGTTTGAACCCTTTCTTATGTTGGTTCAGTTTATCCTTCTTGTGTCCCTTTCATTCTTTAGGGGTTTCATATCCTTGTTTATACTGTTCATAGCACATTTTGGCTTTCCTAAACACTTCATTCAAAGACTTAGGATTATTAAATTCAATTATGCCTTTATAAGACTGTGATAGACAAGTTAAAAACTTTTGAATTTTCACTTTATCCTCCTTAATATAACCTACAAATCTCAGCAGATATAAAAAATTATTAATCAAATCATCCATTGACATCTGTCCTAGTTGTAGTTCATAAATGTCATTAATGTTTCTTTCACAGTAACTTTCTTATAGGTATTGTTTCTTAAAATACTTCTTAAATTATGACCACTTCATTCTTTTCTCTTTTAATCCTTTTGTTAATTTCAGATCTTGCCACTAGATGTCGGCCTTCTCTTTTAAGTTATAAATGGTCATTCTAACTTTCATATTACTAGAATAATTATGAATATGAAAGTACTTTTTGATGTCTAGTAACCATGCTTCAACTTCTTCACTTGTTTCTGAATCTCCATCAAATGTACACGGTTTTATCTTTTTGAGTTCACCCTCCAAGTGATATAAATATTTCCATTTCTTAGTAGAGGGTTCTTTTGGTTCTTCTCTTGCTTGAGTATTGCTTGAGGATCTATCATCTGACTTATACTCTCTCCTTGATTTTTTAGATGATTTTTCGCTAGTCTCTTTGTTTACTTCTAATTTCTTTGATTTACTTTTCTCGGCCATATTCTACAACAATATTTCATTCAACACTTGTTTCTCTTCCTAATTTTTCCTAGTCTTTTCATTGTCATCCTTACAAGTATTAAGCTCCATAATGAGGCTTCTCATAGTTTCCAACACCTACAAGGTTAAACTATTATCACTTTTCTATTCAGGATTTTTTTGGATGACATTTCCTTCAACGTTAATTTCTTATGCATGTTTTGTCCACATACCGTAAGGTTGAATATTATCCTGTCACTTTAACAATAAAATATTCATCTATGTTAGAAATTAATTTAATTAAGAATACATAATTCAGTTTTACAATCCTGTTTATGCTCATAAGTTCTAGTGTTGTTAACCTATGCTCTGATATGATATGTAATGTACTCAAATTTCTAATAAAAAAAAATCATTTTTCATCTTGTTCTTGTTTACTTGTATCTAAAAGTACAAGATGTTGTACAATATTTTCCTAAAATTATATAATATCTAGCTTTGTCACCGGGAATCTCAACCTAAATTTTGATTAGGATTCCTTTATTTAGTGATTCGTGATTTTATCATTCACGCACAATAGGGAGGTTCTGGATCAGGAAAAAATCTCAAACCTCTAATTGTGTCATTATAGGGAGGTTCTGGATCAGCTCAAGGATTTATTTTTCGAAATATGAAAATGAATGAGGTCTCGAATCCCATCGTTAGAGACCAATATTACTATGACACTTCAACGCCGGGCCAAAATCAGGTTATACAAATCAATAGTCTAGTTGTGGCTCTGGGAACAGAATAAGGTCATGAACATCTAGTTTAATAGATAAATTACACCATACATTTTGTGCCCAGATATTCAACATTCAATATCTGAATATTTGAATACTTGAATATTTACACTGTGGGTTCTACCATTCGAAATGCTTTTGCAAATGATGAAGGAATGTAACATGGCCCAATGCATAGTTATTTTCCATATAAGTAATGGAAATAGATATCAGCAAGACATTAGTGCACATTACATTACATTGGTCGATAAATCGATGAGTCTACGGACTAAACGCCTTGGGTAGAAGGGTTGCAAGGAAAATTAAGAAGGTCAAGCGAGGAGCCACTCAAGGAAGGGAGGGTTATGTAGGCATTCATGATGAAATATTTTCTTAAATAACTGACCAATTTTATTTCAAAGAACATAACAATCTCAAATGAAATTACCAATTTAATCCATAATCAATTAAATTTCATCAATAACTGAATCCACATATAATATTCTAACTAATCTATCAATGCAAAATTTTAAACCTGCCTACCTTAACCGAAGGTGAAGAATTCGAAGTGGTTGTCCCACGCTTGAGCTCCGTCCAGCTCCTGCTTGCTAACCATTGAGACCTCACATGTACCTCCGAGTCAGTGCTAGGGGTACTCGTCTTCCCCCTGAGCCCCACAAGTCACAAAGAGGCCAGGCACACAAACCAGAGAAAGCTAGCTCTCAGCTTGCCTGGCAAGGTCGAGCTACCACTCTTTATCCGAGATGGATATTCCAACTCCCACAAAAAAAATCAGTCAAGAAAAATATGACAGCGTCATACCAATCCTCATCCATTCTTCTCTGCCATCTGTTTTATTTACATTACATATTATATAGAAAGAAATGTGTTTTTGTTTATCATAATTTAGGGTTTTGGATTTATATTCAAAATAAAAAGCAATCATAATTAGAAAAATGGTTTTTTAACCTTTTAGATTTATTAATGTTTTAGATTGTTGTTTATGTCAATTTAAAAAAAACTAAAATAATATCTTATTATATAAAATTAAATAAATATAAAAAAAAGGTTATATTTTGTAGCATTTTCATAAATTTCCTAAGAACAAATTTAAAAATAAAAAAAAAATTAACAAAAACATATATCGCTCTCATAAATAACAATATGTTTTACTTACATCCCAAAGAACACATTTGAAAATAAATAAATTAACAAGAACATATATCCCGTGCTCTCGTAAATAACAATATCTATCACTTATAGAAATGTTTCACATATGGTTAGTTAAGAACTTATATAGTGACTTGTTCCTAATGTAATTGTCAATCAATCATAGTAAATTAAAATATGTTTAGTATTGTGATACATTGATTAGTTTTCTTAAGAATTTTGTTTGCTTTTTTGTTTAAATAACACAATATTGGGTGGGATTGTATACTAACACAATATTGATTAGGATCTCTCCAAATATATTGATGTAGTCCCACATGCAGTGCATATGGCGGCTTTACAAAGTTCAAATCCGTCAAGTCTTAAGAAGTGCCTTAAGAACGAGATTATTTTATAAAATTCTTCATCTAAATTAAAAATTATTTTTCATATTATTATATTTTAAATGAAAAACAAATATCAATTATAAAAGTTATAATAAAGTTGTATAATAAATAATAACCTAAATATAAAGGATAAACTAATAACAAATATCTAAAGAAGCAAATTTCTTATTTAAAATAGATCTAACTTAACTATAAAATCTATCAAATATATACAAATATGAATATATCAAATGTATAAAGATATCAAAATTTAGTACGGTAAACTTCCACATACTCTAAAATGAATGCTTTAGCTTCTAATACTTAATACTTTAATTTTTTAATAAAAATGGCAAACATAAATTTTGAATAAATCTAAATATATGAATATTAAGTATGGTAAATTTCCACATACTTTAATATGAATGTTTTGATTCTTAATACTTAATATTTTCACATACTTTAATATGAATGTTTTGATTCTTAATATTTAATATTTAATATATTTTTTGAGTAATTTTTTTTTTCTAATTTGTTTGTGAGACTGTGACGTGTAGGATTAGTTTGGTTTGACAAAAAGCTATAAAAATTACGAGAATAGTAATCAGCGAGTCATATCAATTCTTAATATGGTTAGATTTTTTTGGTGACGAGTACCTTAATAATACACTCTGTCAACTAAAAATTTTTTTAAGTAAATTATAACAATATAAAAATAGCAAACATAATATATATTTTTATCAAATAAAAATGGTAAAAATAAATCTAAAGGTTTAATATAATTAAAATCTATAAAATCTAAATGTTTATAATACTTAAAATGTTTGAAAAGATTTTTTATTTTGATATTGGTTTATATTAAATCAATTAATAATTATTTTGAATTAATATGAATGAGACTTTTTTTAATATTAATCTCTTATAATTAAAATGTTTGAAAAAAATTGCATTTTGAAATTGGTTTATATTAAATCAATTAATAATTATTTTGTCTTAATATGAATAAGAATTATCTAAATATTAAGAGTTTTTTTAATATTTTATTATTTTAATATTAAAATTTAATTTTAATATTTATATTTTAATATTAAATATTTATTTTAATTTTTATGTTATTTTAATATTAAGAATCTATTTTAATAATTATATTGTGGGGAAATTTATTAGATTAAATTTTCAAATTTAATTTTAGATTTTTAATCATAATTCTTTTAGTTTATGATGTTAGCTACTTTTGATTATAAATTTTATAATATTATTTATTGAATATATATATTTTTTAAATTATAAATATAAATTTATAAATATTCTTTTAGTTTATGTTATTAGTTACTTTTTGTTATATATATATATATATATATATATATATATAAAATTAAAGAGCCTTATTAACATGCCATATTTGTGGAAAACTCCTCTCATTCCCAAAAGCTTTAGATTTGAAACCTTGATACATATAATTAATTTAATAAAAAATAAAAATAAAATAATTATATATTTTTAATTGAAATATTTATATTTCAATAAAATATATGTAGAAAATAACTTAATATATTAATACTAATACTAATAATATATATTTTTAGCGTTGTGGTAAATGATCATTGTACTAACAATATTGTAAGAACAAAGAAGAAGAGGAGTCTGCTAGGGTTAGGGTTGCTTCAACTCTGGTGCACTTGGTCGCCGCTGAAGGGGCTCAATGATTCCCAACAAAGGAGGATCGTGAGGCACCTCCTACAGTGAAGCGATGACGCATGGAAAAACCGGAGGGGGTTGCAGGCGCCCAACATTTGAACCTCCACCATATCTATGCTCGTAACTCCTCTTTGAGGGAACATCCAAGTATAAAGAAATGAACATAGATTTAGGGAAAACCCCAACAAGCACAAAACGTCCATGGATATTTGGGAAATGTATTCCCCAAGCTCCAAAGTACATCATAGGCACACCCAGGATTGCAGAATAGAATCAATACATGAGAGACTACGCTCTAGGGGGGAAATTTCTAGGGTTGTGGCCCTCTGAACGTGAGATGGTAAAATGGATACAACAATGGTGGAAGCCCAAAGGCCACCATGATCTCCAATTGGGATCCAAAGGAGTCTTCACTATAATCTTGCATAATTTGGAGGATATGAATCACATTTTTTATGGAGGGCCTTACTTCTTCAACTCGACGAGACTTTTCTTAAGATTTTGGATGGAGAAGTTTATCCCTGAAACATAGGACTTTGCACATGCCCTAGTGTGGATAAGAATCTATTCTCTGCCAGAGGAGTTTTGGTTGGAAGAGGTATTGGCTGACATTGGCAATACCATTGGAGTATATGTTAAATCCTTAGAGGCCACGAAGCAACAAAGATATACCTCCTACACGCGCATCTGTGTTTACCTAAATATTTCAAAGCCACTACCAGAATCCATTGCTTTGGAATATCATGATGAGGACTGGCTGCAAACCATTGACTATGAACGCATACCGTTCAGATGTAGAAAATGTCATGATCATGGGCACCTCTTCAGGGATTTCCCCCTCAATACAATAAGAAAAGACAAAAAACTAGAAACAAGAAAAAATAAAGATGGCTTCATCCATGTAGCAGGTAGACACAGACAAGGAGGAAGGAGAATAACAGGCCTAACCAACAAGGAAATGCCCTCCAACAACCAATTTGATGCTCAAAAACAACTTCCATAGAACATGGATTCCCCACAGGTCCCTCTTACAGACAAAACATATCAAAACCTAGAGAAAGGGAAAGATGTGGACACCCCAGGTATGGCCCAAACCACTTCTCCACCTAGCTCCAACACCACATCCATAGAACCTTCAAAGATAGAATATGGGGACGCAGAAATGGATCTCGATGAGAAGGATTTGGTAGGAGTAGACCTGCACCATCTGGAACAAGCTTACCAGCACTAGAAACTATATACAATCCATCCAGACCAGCTAGGAAAAGTCCACAAAGTCTTCCACCACCAGATCCAATTCGTGTTTGGGCATACAAGGAAACACACAGAAAGAGAAATGCAAATCTCAGAAAGATAAAAAGAAGAGGGGAAGGAAATCAACCAGCAAGCTCATCTCATATCTGAAAAATTTCCCCCTCTCCCCTCCCCATCCTGATCATGAAGATCATCCTTTGGAATATAAGGGGACTCAACGGTCGTAGTAAGTAGAAGATACTATAGGAGATTATCATAGCAGAAAAACTAGACATAATGATGCTTCAAGAAACAAAATGTGCAATGAAATAAATGGATAAACTTCTCCCTAGCTGTTGGAAACAAGGGAAATGTATCTATACTGATGCTATGATCACAGCAAGAGTCTTGGAAATTCTCTGGAACCCAAGCTCATTTACCCTAGACAATTTTTTCACAACCAAATGGTCCATCTCTTCCACATACCGACTCATCATCTCTAACAAGCCTGGCTACCTGAAAAATGTCTACAGACCAGCCACACCAAGGGACAAAAATGCCTTCTTAAGGAACCTGGAGGGATTGGCCATCTTAACTTTAGGGAACAGATGGATTCTTAGAGGGGACTTCAACATGATATGCAATCTGGATGAGAAAAGAGGAGGAACACGTCGACTCAAAGCAGAGTCTGGGAACTTTCAGGGGCTAATCGACAAGCTAGGCCTCATTGACATAGACCCTCCAAATGGCATCTTTACATGGTAGAATGGAAGAACTGGTACCCATCAGATAGCTTGTCATATGGACCTCTTCCTTCTCTCTGACTCTCTCATGATGGAAGGCACAACATTGGAAGTGTGCATTCTTGATGTCCATGGGTTAGATCATTGGCCCATCCAAATTTGGGTTGACATTATTGCCACTCCAGGATGTAAACCCTTCAAGATGGAGCGATTTTGGCTTAACCACCCAGACTTTCAACAAAACACCCACACTTGGTGGATGGAGGCGTTCATATCACACGGTTCCAAGATGTACAAATTCCAGCAGAAACTCAAAAACTTCAAGAAAAATTTCAAGGATTGGAAAAAAAAAACCTTCAACAATATCTTTGAAGCCCAAAAGTAACTAATAGATCAAATGGGAATCATACAAAGCCAAATATTCGGTCGGGGCATCTCTGAGGAACTCAAAACATAGGAAGCATCAATAAGCCAAAAGATGGAGGAAACGAAAGTCCAAGAGCAGACCTTATGGAGGAAAAAGTCCTAGATCCAATGGCTAAACGAGGGTGATCGAAACACCAAGTTCTTCCATAGGTCTACCATTCAAAGAATACATGCCAATCACATTACGTAACTGATCACAAAAAACAGGCAAACCCTCCACTCTCATGAGGATCTGGAAGCAGAGCTAGTCACCTACTATCAAGATCTCTTGACGGAACCACAAGGGGATAGGTATCAAGCCATCACACAAGTCACATAACACATACCCTCCACAATCATGGCGGAACAGACTCCATCTCTGCGACAGCCCATCACGCTTGAGGAAGTGGATCAGACACTCCATGACACCCCTATGGGGAAAGCTCCAGGACTGGATGGTTTTACTTCAGACTTTTTTCATCATTGCTGGAAAATGGTAAGGGCGGAGGTATACGAAATCATTGAAGACTCCAGAGCCTCAGTGATCCAGGTGTATATTTGTGGCCACCCACCTTTTCCAACTGGCTCAAAAAAGTGTTATGGCAATTTTGCTAATTTACTATTTTTAGCAATTTTTTGGGTCTTGAACTTTCGGAGTCGTTTTGAGGCCCTAAACGAAATTTTTTGGGCATGGTCTGATTGGAAAATATCATCATGATATTTTATTCCAACTATCGTAATCCTTAGATATATATTTCTAACAATCTATCGTGCACCCCAAATGGAGATCGTATGCCGAAGTTACACCCTCGGGAAGTTGATACACCAAACTACCCAAAACGGGGTCCAAAAAATTGTTGGCTTTTCATCTTCCAAGGTTAGGGTTTTGGATTTTACTTATGTTAAAAGTGCCTTTGGAGATTCATTGTAACAATCATATTCTTTTGAATGCGAGTAGCCATCACATATCTTCTTAGAGATAAGCTGCCACCATTCTAGCAAGTCTTTCACTCTGTATTTTTACAGTCCTTGTGCATTTGTTTCATTAATAGAAATCTTGTATTACAGTATCTCCGTGTTTATGGTTGCATCTATGATACATTTATGTTATATTATTATATATCTACGATATCTCTGTGCATCTATTTATTATATCTCCTCTCTCATTTCTTGATGAAAACAATCTAGATCAATGGTATCAGAGCAGGTTGCTCTTGAGCATTTTTCAGTGCATGTCCCCGACGAGGTCTGAGTATAGCAAGTTGGGTCTCAAGATTGTCTCTCTTGAATACAATCTCTCTCACATACCCAAGAAACCCTCCATGGAGGAAGAAAAGAAAAATGACGGAGCAGGCGATCCTATCAATCTGTTGCTTGGGCAAGCTCTCACACGACAGAGGGATGAAATGATGGAGAATTTTTCCCACATCCTTCAACGCCTATCGATATAAATAGGGCCATGTTCATCAAACCACCACTTTGGAAGCACCTCTCCTTTCAAGGTACAGGTTAATTTTGATATTCCCATATTTGAAGGTCAGATAGATGTTGATGCCCTAGACAAATGGTTAAATCTGTTAGAAGGTTATTTATCTGTTTATATTTTTTTCGACAGGGAAAATATCACCTTCGTGCTTCTTAAAGCTCTTCCCCATGTCAAACATTAGTGGGAAACTTACTAGGAGAAAATTTATGCATAGGAGTATAGAATATATGGGGCTAAGCCCACTTGGAATTTTTTTGTGGATGCGGTAAAGGAACAATATTACCCTATTGGCAACAATGAGGACTAGTACATGAGATGGACCACATTGCGACAAGAGAGGGGGCAAGAAGTTCTGGAGTTCACCAATACATTCCATACCTTACGCACCAAGCTAGGTATCAAAGACTCCAAATGACATTTCATTCTGAAATACCATGGGGCTCTACACAGATACATCCAAACTGAAATGGATTTTCTGGACATCTCATCACTCGATGTTGCTTATCGATACACTGTTAAAATCGAGCAGAAATTTAATCACCAGAACAAGTGGCAGTTCGGGTCTACAAATCCGCAACAACCAAATTATGACAAAGATGGCCCTAATAAACAGTCTCTTGAAAACTAGTCCAAGCCACAGGAAAAGAAGGGTCACGAGAAGACAAAGGACACAGAAAAATGGTGCAATTTTCACAAAAGCACATGGCACAACATCGATGAATGTCGCTCAAAACATTCATTTGTGGTCGAGATCAAAGACATGGAGCCGAACCCTGATTCATAATTTGATTATGAAAATATTGGTAAAATACAGATCATCAATGTAGACCCCACTTCTATTGTCGCGACTACAACAATTCAACTAGAAGAACCAATAGATCCTGAAGAGGGGGAACACATTTTTCATTCATAGATGTGGGTGAAGGGGACCCCATTGCATTTTATTGTTGATAGCGGAAGCCAGAAGAACCTTATCTCAACAGAGGTTGTCAAATAGTTGGGATTGTCGACAACACCACACCCACACACATACAACATCGGGTGGCTTCACCAAGGAAGAGATCCTTGTGTCATCCAGAAATGCCGATTGTCATACGGAATCCATCCCTTCAAGGATGAGGTATTATGTGATGTTTCCCCATTGTATGTATGTGAAGTTCTCTTGGGTCAACCATGTATGTGGAAACTCCATGTTGTTTATGAGTCTTGACCCCATAGTGTCATTGTTACTTTGGGGGGTCATCTCTACAGAATTCCAGAGGTAGTTCCAACTATTGTCCCACCTAAATAGTGTTGCAAGGTAGTATCTTATACTACAAAATTCAGCTTCTTCACAATCTGTTCAAAGGGCAAACAAAAGGATATTGTAACCACTACAGCCTCATCTCAGGCACCTTCTATCCAATAGAAGTAGGTTGACAAGATTGCAACAAAGTGTAATGATTCCTTCTGCACACGGGAATATCATGTATCCAGACCAGTTAAAAATTTCCAACCCTTCTAGCCACATGTTCGTGACAACCTTCAACAAGCTAAGTAGTGCAACTTCCCCAAAAACGCAAGAAGCTCATCAAGATGCAGATTCAGCAAACACTTTTCCCTCTCCCCTGGGAAATCAAAGCAATGGAGAACATTTCTTCCTAAGGAGGGAGGATTGATCCAGGTGGATATCGGTGGCCACCCACCTTTTCCAACTGGCTCAAAACAGTTTTCTGGCAATTTTGGTAATTTACTATTTTTAGTAGTTGTTTAGGTCCTGAACTTCCGGAGCCATTTTGAGGCCCTAAACAACGTTTTTTGGGCATGGTACGATCGAAAAATATCATGATGGAATTTTTTGCCAACTATTGTAGTCCTCGGATAGATTTTTCTAACAATCTATCGTGCGACCCAAACGAAGATCGCATGCCAAAGTTACGCTCCTGAGAAGTTGATACACCAAACTGCCCAAAATGAGGTCCACAAAATTGTTGGCTTTTCATCTTCTGGGGTTAAGGTTTTGGATTTTACTTATGTTAAAAAGGCATTTGGAGCCTCATTGTAACAATCATCTTCTTGTGAATGCAAGTAGTCGTCACATCTCTTCTCACAGATAAGATGTCACCATTCTAGCGAGTCTTTCACTCTATATTTTTACAGTCTATACATTTCTTTCATTAATAGAAATCATGTATTATTGTATCTTTGTATTTATGGTTGCATATATGATACATTTTTTTTATATTATTGGATATATGTGATATCTTTGTGCATTTATTTATTATATCTCTGCTCTCATTTCATATCGAAAATAATCTGGATCACTCAGGTCAAGTCCTTCTAATCCTTAACTCTAACTTCCTCACCCTTATTTCCAAAGAAGAGCTAGTCAATCACCCCAAATAGTTCTGACCTATCACTCTCTGCAATGTCATATACAAGCTCTTAACAAAGCTGATCGCCCAAATACTCAAACGTATCCTCCCCTTCATCATTTCACCAGAGCAATCAGGGTACATGGAAGGAAGACAAATCTTGGATAATATCATCCTGGCACATGAAGTTATCCATTCATTACAGAAGACTCGCACTCTAGGTATGTTATTAAAACTTGAACTTTCCAAATCTTTTGACAAGTTAAGTTGGGGATACATGTTCTCAGTGCTCTTAGCCTTTGGTTTTGACCCTTCCTGGGTAAATTGGATCCTGAATCTCACCTCCTTTGCTTTCTTTTCAATCCTCATCAACGAAGTCCCTTCTTGACCATTCCCTCCCACCTCGGGGATCAGACAAGGAGATCCTCTGTCCTCGTTCCTCTTGATTACCATGGCATAAGGTCTTAGCTGCTCCATTCAAGATGTTATAGAAAATCAGACTCTGGTAGGATTACCCTTGCATGGCATAGATCCTCCGATCTCTCATAGTCAATTTGCTGATGACACCCTAATGATGGGTTCCCTCACTATCCATGAGGCCCAAACAATCCTCTCCATTATTCAAACCTTCAATGAGGCATCGGGAATGGATATTAATAAGGACAAATCCCATATCTTCTTTTCAACACCCCAATGCTAATACAACTCCACATTACCAAAATCTTGGGTTTCACTCGAAGCTCCCTTCCATCCAAATATCTAGGTATCGCCCTCCTTGACAAAACACTCAAAAATAGTTCCTGGGAAAGTCTCCTTAGCTCATTTTCGAAAAGAATTTCCTCTTGGACCTATTGGGATCTCAATCTTCCCAGTTTCCTCACCCTTCTCAAGTCTGCGCTATAGGCCTTGCCAATCTACACCTTCTCAACCATTGCATCTCCTAGATTCATTCTCAATGCCATTAGAACCCTGTAAAGGAACTTTCTTTGGTAGGGGTTTAAAAGAGGGAAAAAAATTTCGATGATCATTTGGGAAAATCTTTGCAGACCTAAGGCTCAAGGGGGTCTAGGAATAAAATACCCTTCAACTATGAACAAATTCCTGCGTGCTAAGATCTAGTGGAGATGGCTGAAGAGACCTAAAGACCTATGGGCCAATCTTTGGAGAAGAAAGTACACACCCAACAAAGTTGAAAGAAACCTCACTAGATGGAACAGAGACACCCCAGGTTCCTTGATTTGGATGGTAGCCAAGAAACATTGAATCTTAGTGGTCAATAATGCCTTCAGGGAAATTCGTAATGGTCAAACCGCCTTCTTCTGGAATGACTAGTGGCAATAGTTACCTATTGTAGCACATGATGCCTGGGGTGACACCTTCCTCACCCCGGCTACCCAAGCGACGATGAAAAAAGTAATAGATTATTGGAAGGACAACTCTTCAGATGCCACCTGGAGATGTTGGAAATGCACAAGAGAGGACCTTCACATCGAAGCACATGTGGACTTACAACCCTGGTACAACCTGACCAATTCTAGGAGAATTCCCATTCTTCCAGGAGAGGACATATTGTGATGGGTACATTCTTCAAGGGGCACTTTCAATATCCAATAAGCTTATGCCATCAAGGAAAATTTCAATCTCCTTCCCCCTAGGAAAGTCTAGAATAAAATCAGGTCACTCAAGCATTGGCCCAAAATAAATATCTTCCTTTTGTTGGTGGTGCATGGTAGCATTCTCACTTGGGTAAATCTCATGAAAAGGGGTTTCACAGGGCCTTCCATATGCCCTCTTTGCATGAAGGAGGAAGAATTGATAAATCACTTGCTAAACATTTTCCCCTTCAGTACCAAAGTTTGGGATCAATGTGTGTTTATCATACACACTTCAGATCACAAGCGAGAGACCATAAGCACAACTATTGAAGAGTGGAGATATGTGGCCTTCCAATCACCCATTTTAAACTGCATATGGTAGTTACTCTCCAATTTCATCCTCTAGAAACTATGGAAGGAAAGGAATCGAAGAATCTTCGGGAACATTCATCATAATTAGAAAAACTGCTAGACCCAAAGATGCACCAATATAGCAGAAACAATCAGTCTGTAGCATTGGAATGAAACAAACCTAACCTGTCCACTTCAAGAACAAAGAATCTTGAAAAACTGGAATCTTACGTTAAAACCAAGTTCACCCTCCACTCCTAAGAATCATCATTTTAGAGACAACCCCTCTCATTGGTCCTCTCCTCCTAAAGATTTTATCAAATTGAATTTCAATGGAGCCTCCAAAGGAAATCCGGGTGCATCATGCTTCAGAGTGGTCTTTTGAAACCATCAGGGGAACATATTGCTCATCTATGCGGGAAGCATAGGCCACACCACTAACAATGTTTCAAAATTGTGGGGGCTTACAAGAGGTTTGCAAATAGCTCTAGAACAAAATTTTGATAAACTAATTGTGGAAGGTGATTCGTAAGTGGTGCTCAATCTCTTCCGGAAAATCCTGAATGGTGCAGATCCTTAAAAAATCTCGCCTGTTCGTGACTATCTTATGGACTCAGGAAAATTGTGACGCCTATCCGACCCCATCAAGCCCTCATCCCCTCACATGTGAGACAAAAATAAAATCAGATTGTAGACGATCTCGCCAATATTGGAACAAAATTGGAGGGACTAGACCTTCTTTGCCAAGCTTCCATCCACCAGATGCATCCCATCCTCCAAAGATGCAAGGAAAAGGCTCTAGCCATTGACAGTTCCTCGGATGGGGTGATAATGCAGCCTAGGAGTCATATGGAAATGATAGGTGATCACCAACATGGAACCAACCACGTGACATGCACATACCCTTCCCTCCCTCCTGTGCCATGCATTTAATGCAACTCCTTTGTAGCCAAAGTGCCATTACTCCTAGTGTGCCCTGCTCTGGCCTCCCATCCCCTCGATGGATCAATTCAATGGATCAGTCTTTACTCTACTCATGTGTATCCTCTTCCACCAATTATATTTGCATCATGAATCTCACCATCCTTGCTCGCAGCTTTATTCACTTATGTTTCAGTCCCCTAGTAGACTATGCCCTCCCCTGCTACTCCTTGGCTTCCTTATCCTTCTTCCTGTGATTTTTTTCCCTCACCACACTTCATTCATGCCGAGACAGCGAGGGAAATCCAAACTCGACTTGGATAGGAAACCAAATCGACCACACTTGGCAATCCGCACTCGCCTGCCCCTACACCCTCTCACAGTTCATCACCCTCATCACCAACCTCCTCGGTGCAGTCTATCCATAGCCTCAGTGGTCTTTTCCCCCTCTCCCCGCCATATGCATGTAGGATCAAATGGTTCGATCTCTTGGGAAACTCTCTGGGTTTCAACCCAGGGACAATTTCAGACTTGGCCTCCTCTTCATAGCTAGCTCCAGTCATTCCTCCCAGTTCTCCTGTGAATTTGGCACATGAGCCTTCACCAGTGCATTTTCCCCCAGTCCAAGCTCCGAGTGAAGGTTTCTACACCAGCCATGGACATCAATAAAAGTAGCCTCACTCATGCTCAGACTATGCCTCCTGCATAAAGGTACAAGAAGGGCTTGCAATTCTGCAAGGCCTAGTATTTGAATTACGAAAGGATTTGGATGACCTATGTTTTCGTTTGGAAGTCTTGGACGGGAAGGAAACACAATTCCTACAAATTAGTTCGGCTTTGCATGGATCGTGCCACCCCTTAGATGTGGAACCAAATGCACTAGGGAATGAACAACCGATACTGGCACCAGTTACGCACATGTATCCGGAGGAGGAAGAAACAACAAACATGACTCCAACACTCAATACCACCTCTGCGGACACGTGGCCATGCTACAAGCCAACAATTTAAACTGCACATGTGTCTCTTTGCATGGTCTGCTGGATGTTTAGATTACATTTTTCCACTTGTCTCTTTTAGTTATATTCTGTCTGGTTTGACTTATGTCAGTCTTAGCGGGAACAATAAATCATTTTCCCCCATGGGGCGATGTTATTTTTGTGGTTAGACGTTTTCTTATGAATGGTCTTCAGATACATTGGTTCCAGACATGTTAGGCTAGCTAAATTGGTTTCCCCACGAGGCAATTCAGTTATTACAGTCAGGGTTAAATTGTTGATGCTATAATTTTTTATTTTGAAAGGATTTTTATAGAATCTTACTTACAATATATATATATATATATATATATAAGGTCATGGCCAAGACAAACACTAAATTGATGTATTAGACCCCTTTTAATATATACAATTTTTAAAAAT
>JASDQU010010272.1:99643-112830 GCA_032191745.1 Picea mariana | reverse complement strand
AGGCTGCTTTCGATACCCTTCTGCATGGAAATTCTGAACCTGTAAGACTGCACTACCATAAAATTTGGATGATTGTGTATAAGACACGTAATTACTACCTTAGGGACAACGATCGACCCCTTTTCTGGGAGTGATTGAATGTGTATCCTAGACAGCTCACCCTGGGTAGCGTGTTGTTAAAGACCATGATCTTGCTTTAAGAAGCTGACTACATTGATGTTATTACCCTGATCGCCTTTTATAGTGGATTGTGATGCATACGAATGGCCATGGGTTTCCTAGCTACTGATTGTGCCTTATGCCCTGAGTTTTTGTTTTTAATTGCAATGAATAGTCCATGAAATCGAGCTATGTTTGGGTCTACGAACCTGAGTTAGGTTTATATATAGCCATATCACTTTCATTTTCATTTGGGTGTGCAATTTTCCACGCCGAGAGTGGAGGTTTCATCCAGAGATTCAAACCTCAGACCTGGTTGCTTTGGTGTAACTGCATTGAATCCTGGTTTTACACAGTGTTTCTGTCTTTTTTTTACGGAGCTTTCTTCTATCTCTAAATAGCATTAATTAAGACAATGATATAACGCATGTGGTCGAATGTAAGTCTGCATTGATTACCAACATTCCGCCCAGCAAATTTCTGACTGTGTGTTCATAGCTTAGCCCTATTTATTTCATTAAGCCTTAGCCTTGTTGACCACAATCTAATGAGATATATTATAACATAGGACATGGTGTACACTTATGCATGATGAGAGAATACATATATATTTTAATAAATCATTAATTTTATTTGTGTGTTTTTTTTTTATAAAACAAGAATTTGTGATAATTAGAGAATGGTGTAAGAATAAGATTCAAATTATAGATTAAGGAATGAATGTGATATTTGTTTTGTATTAAAGGTTAATTATTTTATTAAGTTTATTCTTAAGTTTATTTATTTATTTTATTAACTATTGTATCAATTTTTGGTAATATTTGATATGCGGCTCACCCAATGTTGATTGTAATGAAGATTTGCTTGTTAAAAATAATTTACACTATAACTTTCCTTTGAAGTTGATTCTTTTATTTCCAGCTCTTCAAACTCCACGTTTTCTTCCTCTCTTTTAACTCATTTTGGATGATGTAACTAGAATCATACTGATGCTTGTATTTACTAGCATTTCTTTAATTCTATTAGGTATAATCATGTTTAAACTAGGATTATCTCTTAAGGAGTGATGTCTTTTTCCTCTTAAACAAGTTCTTATTAATGGTTCATGTATGTATCTGATCTCGTTACATACATTTATGGATATAATTGGATATAATTGGATATTTGTAGTTAATGTCTAATCATGATTTATACTTGCTAGCTTGTTTGCTTTTAAGGTCAAGTTAGAATTGCCAGATAGTTGACTAGATGAAATTTAGACTTGCTAAACTGGACATGTAATTGATGCTAGTTGGATTTATAGATGTCGCCTAATTGGTAAATCAAACTCGCTAAATTGAGTCGTAGTTCATGTTAATTTCGGTTGGTAACTCGTTGACTAATGGATTTTAGACTGGTTAATCAATCTGTAATTAACACCAATTTAAATTGTAGATAATGAGCATTGAGCCTTGATTAATGGTTGGATTGTTGGCGAAATTGTTTTTAGCTTGCGCTTTCCATTGAGGGTGTTGTAGTTTATTATAATTAATGATTTTCCTTAGCTTAGTGGCTTGGTATGCTTGTGTCGGGAGGGATGTAGACATCTCCTTGTTCCTCAGAATAGTCGCTAGCCTTGAGACCTTAAATGGTCAAAATCAATGAGAACCTGGGCTTGACCATTGTTTATGTGTCTTGGAGGTCCTAACCATTACAGAGTAGAACGGGCGGGTAGTCATTCTTATTCTTCATCTGTTGAACGTCGTACATTGCCTCTAGGTGCTTGATGTGCTTTTTTGTTAGTTCTTTAGGTTTGCTGTGGCATGAGTTGCATGCGTTGTGTTCGTAGTTGTGTTGTGATGTTGAGTATAATGTCATTTTTATCTTCCTTCATACACCAAAAAAAAATAAATAAATTGCACTTGTTATGTGAGGCTTGTTTTCGTAACAAAACCTGAGGTTTGGTACATGTGGTATTAGAGAGGGTTCAACCCGCAACTTGGGATCGCTATGGATTTCATTGATATGATTTGATTATACTATCGCTAATCGAGTTTACTTGTATTCGTGCAGGTAATCATGGTTAGAGGACGCTGCAGAGGTAGACGATGGGGTGCTAGGGGAGGAGGCACGACGCCTCCAGTAGCATCCATGCCTGAGGGGTCTAACTCCCAGGGAGACGAGCAGGTTCTTGGACAGGAGAAGATAGTAGTTGGTGATGTAGTTGGAATGATGAGACCTTTTCAGCACATGTCCGAGGCACTGATCATGCATTTGGATAGAGATGAGGCTAGGGTTTCAGCACCTACTGAGGTTCTTCCACACGCTCCGGTCGGTATTGGTAGAATTCCTCGTGAACTCCAGAAGGTTAAATTTCCCGAGTTATTTGGTGCCCCGGATGGCACAGTTGCCGAGGCACGGTTGGAGAACATGGAAATGTGCTTTACACTTCACGATTATACCTCCAACATGAAGGTATGCATGGAAGTCTTCCAACTGAAAGGAAGCACTCTTCTATGGTGGAAGATGCTCCTAGCGCAGCTAAACATGGCCGTTGAGGATGTGTCATGGGAATTGTTCGAGGAACGGTTTCGAGAGCGATACCTTTCAGAGGAATTCATTGAGCATCATCTCAACGAGTTCAATGCCTTACGACAGGGTGGTCGTACAGTGCCCGAGTATGAGGCTTGTTTTATGAAGCTGCTCCGGTATGCTCTGCACCTTAACACTGAGAAACTTAAGGTCAACATGTTCGATTTCGACCTTAACTACAACATACATGCAAAGGTCAGGATTTTGATGCCTCAAACCTTGCATTATGTCGTCTAAAAGGCCCTCATAGCAGAGGAGGAGCTTATCAGCGGGGGTCAGACCAGGACTCCAGTGAGACCAGCAGGGCAGGTTTCATCTAGAGCATAGCACCATCAGACACCAGCCAGACATACACCAGGATATTGTGGCTTCTAGAGGGGATCCACTTTCACTACACCTCGGCAATCGACACCTCAGCAACGGACACCTTATTAGGGACCACAGCATCAGCAGCAACGTCAACCACAGCAGCAACATTTTAGGCATGTTCACCAGAATGGACTAGGATTCCAGGCCGGTGGGCCGTCATCTTCTACTTCGGGTACCGGGACTACTGGGTCGAAGTAGGGGTGTTGGACGTGTGGGGAGCCACACTGCCAGTGTAACTGCCCGATGGAGAGGACTAGAGCATCCGGATCAGCCGGACCCACTACCGTGGGAGATATGGGCAAGGCCCATCAGATTCATGCAGCGGTGAATAAAATCCAGGTAGAGCATCATTCAACTATGCTCGAGACAACAAGTACCATCGCTGACCAGACCCTTAGTATTTTGATAGATCCTAGTGCTACCGAGAGTTTCATTTATGGTGCAACGCTAAAAAGGATTAAGGTAAAAGCATTCGAACAAAACGCATTTAGCTTCGTAGAGATGGCTTCGGGAGCCAAAGAGAAGGTTGGAGGAAAGGTTACGGGCTGTACCCTTAACCTAGGAGAGTTTGTCACAAAGGCCAACCTGTACGTCATGATCTTAGGATCTTATGATGTCGTGATTGGTATGGATTGGTTAGAATCGCATGAGGCGATACTCAACTGTAAGACGAAACGGTTGAGCTTGGTCGATGACAAGGGACAGAGATGTGTGATTGTAGGGCAGAACCAGGGAGTTTCCCTGAGGTTCATCTCTTCCTTACAGCTACGGAAGAGCATGCGCAAGGGGTGCAATCTTTATGTGATCCTTGCATTAAATGAGAAGGGATTAACGAAAGGTTTAGAACACCTTCCAGTGGTGAGAGAGTTTGCGGATGTATTTCTGGAGGAGTTACCTGGGATGCCACCGGATAGGGAATTGGAGTTCACTATAGACCTAAAAGTAGGAACTGAACCGATAGCGAGAATACCTTATCGGATGTCGACTCCAGAATTACAAGAGTTAAGAATGCAACTAAAAGAATTGTTGGACCTAGGACTGATATGTCCAAGTGTGTCACCGTGGGGTGCACCTATTATTTTCATTTGAAAGAAGGATGGGTCGTGGAGGCTCTACATTGACTACCATCAATTAAACAAGGCCATGATCAAGAATCAATATATGTTGCCAAGGATTGATGATCTGTTCGATCAAATGAAGGGCACGACGTTGTTCTCAAAGATCGATTTGCGATTAGGGTATCACCAGTTATGGATTAAGGAAGATGACGTCCCTAAGACCGACTTTAAGACGAGGTTTGGATATTATGATTTTACTGTCTTACCATTTGGACTGACAAACACCCCAGGGGTATTTATGAGTTTTATGAACAGGGTGTTCCACAAGTACTTGGACAAGTTCGTCCAAGTATTCATTAACGATATTTTGATCTACTCTTGGACAATGGAGGAGCATGATGAGCACTTGCGCTTAGTACTATAGTGCCTGCGAGAGCACAAACTGTATGGGAAGTTGTCGAAATGCTCTTTTTATCAATTGAATATTCACTACTTAGGGCATGTCATCTCCGATGAAGGCATCATCATGGATCTATTCAAGGTCGAGGCTATTATGGAATGGCCTGCGCCGACGAATGTCATGGAAGTACATAGCTTCATGGGTTTAGCAGGATACTATCGACGATTCATTGACGGATTTTCAAAGATAGCAAATCCGATCACGGAATTGCAGAAGAAAAACAAGAAGTTTGTTTGGACCGAGAAATGTGCATAAGAATTTCAGAGGCTCAAGGAGTTGTTGACAAAAGCACTGATACTAAAGGTCCCGGACATGGACGTGGACTTCTTGGTATGCACTGACGCATCCAAGGAAGGATTAGGTGGAGTCTTGATGCAAGATGGATGAGTGATCACTTACATTTCGAGGAAACTGAGAAGGCATGAGGAGAACTACGCGATGCACGATTTGGAGTTGTTAGCCATCGTATATGCCTTGAAGGTTTGGAGACACTACCTTGTTGGAAAAAAATTTGAACGAAAGACTAACCATTGTGGACTACAACACATATTTACACAAAGCGAATTGTACGCGTGACAACGGCATTGGTCAGAATTTCTTAGCGAGTACGGCTTTGAGATTACTTACATAAAAGGAACAATGAACCGAGTGGCAGATGCATTGAGTCGAAGACCACACATCCTTTCGGTTCTGCCTCTTCAGATGAATCTACATGAAAATATTCTAACTTTATAGCGTGACGATGACTGGTACAAAGAGGTCGAGGGTTTTATCGGAAAAAACACAATGATGGTACCACGATTTGAAGGATTTTCGTTTGATAGTGATGGATTATTGAGGTTTAAAAATTGGATCTACGTACCGCCGAACGACGATTTGAGGATGTTGATCCTGAGCGAGGCTCATAGAGAAGTTTACATGGCTCATCTGGGAGACACAAAGATGAGGGCAGACCTTAAACCCTTATTCTTCTAGAAGGGAATGAAGGCTGACATAGTCAACTATGTGGCTAGATGTCTAGAATGTCAATAGGTAAAGGCTGAACATAGACACCCAGCAGGATTACTACTACCACACGCTATTCCAGAATCGAAATGGAAGGTTATTTCAATGGATTTTATTGTTGGATTGCCACTGACGGCAAGGAGACATGACTCGATTTTCGTAGTAGTAGACACTCTGACAAAGAGTGCTCACTTTATTCTTGTGCGTATGACATATCAGGCACCTGACATAGCTAGAGTTTTAATCAGTGATATTTTGAGACTGCATGGCATGCCTAAGAGGATTATATCTGATTGAGGATCAGTGTTTACTAGACGATTTTGGACAAGTTTCCAAGAGGCTTTGGGAACCCAACTTAAATTTAGTACTGCGTATCACCCGGAGACTGATGGGCAGACCGAACGAACAAACCAGACATTGGAGAACATGTTGTGCATGTACATGATGGACCAACAAAAGTGTTGGGAAGAATTCTTGCCACTAGTGGAGTTCTCTTATAACAACAGTTACCAGAGCACCATTAAGATGGCACCTTTTGAGTTTCTTTACAGGTGACCATGTCTGACACCTTTCAGTTGGGATCGGCTTGAGGATAGGGTCCTCGTGGGACTAGAAGCGATCCAAGAAATGGAAGAGCAAATGAAAACAATAAGACAAAGGATTAAAGAATCACATGATCAACAAAAGAGTTATGCCGATGCGCACCATGTCGACTGTAGTTACGAGGTCGACAATCGAGTCTTCTTGTGGGTTAAACCGCATAAAAGTTTGATCAAGTTTGGGAAGGGAGCTAAAATCTCTTCTAGGTTCATGGGACCTTTCGAGATTGTGGAGAGAAAGGGGTCTGTGGCCTATCGACTAGCCTTGCCTGATTCTTTGAGGTGCATGCACGATGTTTTTCATGTATCTATTTTGAGACATTATATTAGTGATACTACACATGTTATTGACAGGAGTTCCTTGCAGGTGACGGACGAGGGGGCGCTCATGGCTGAGCCGATCCACATTTTGGATCATCGATTTCGATGGCTACGACGTCGAATGATAGAGCATGTCAAGGTCCAGTGTGACAATTATAGTCCGCATTCGGTGACCTGGGAGGACGCATATGAAATGTGCTAGCAATTTCCATTTTTGTTTGATAGATAGACATATGATACTGTGATACACTTTATTTCAGAATTTATACTGTGAAACTTCAGGACAAAGTTTAGACCAAGAGGGGGAGTATGTAACATCCCTCTTTGGCACATTGAGGGAACCTATTCTTTGAGGGAACTTGCTCGCAAGGGATCCAGATTATTATGCTATTAAAACTTTTGATTTTGATTATGAGGTGTTATGGGTTGATGACATGTTGTCTTACTACATTGACATAGACAGGTGCTATTGACTCGGTTTTACTAAGTGTGTAGGATTTTGGACCTCGAGGATGCAGAGGTATTGATGAAACCCCTTGGACTCTTAATCTAGTCAGGGAGTGTACCATTGGGGTTTGATTGTTTTATTGTGATATCAGTGCATCTGATTAGATGATATGATATGGATATGTTCTAACATGATTTGTTGATGATGTAGGCTGATGATAGCTTGCCGATCAGACTCACATGTGGAGTAAAGGGGTCATGCATGACTACCAGAGATGTTGAGGGAGAGGTGTGGACAACACCCCTACCACAACCTACTAGCACTCTCGCCGTGGCTCGAACTGTAGGTTAATGTTTACCTAGTTCGAGAGGACCCACGATGCCGTGAGGGAAGACTGTGACAGTCGCTCACGATGATTCTAAGGGGCACGCAATAAGGTGGGGGCCTTATTCCTTAGAATCCCTTAGTCTCCCACAAGTTCACCTGGCGTAGTATTGACTCGAGGGGTTATTGATGTCTACCAAGTCAGTCAAGAGGCGAGTGGCAGCCTTGGAGCATGTAGTGCATCCTGAAGGGCACGTCACGCAAAGGAAATAGATTAAGGTGAGTGGCACCCTTAGAGAACCTAGTGTGTCCTGAAGGGAACGTCGCGTTGTTGATGATAGAGGAATAAACCTAGATGGCCTTAAGACGAATAACGGGTTAAGTATTTTTAAAACATTTTCCCTAATTAAGTGTCGCCCAGTACAAAATTTAAGGTCTAACTCTAAATTATGCTAGTGGTAAAATTTTGTCTACCTTTAAAAAATAATAATAATTATGATCTTCGTAAAATCTTGTAACAGGAAGGGTGTAATAAATCTAAATTATTCATAAGAAAATCTGTTGGAATTAATTGGTTTAAATTTTTGATAATTTAAAATATACTAATTAAATGATAAAAGGGAAAAAGGGTTAAAATTCCACACCTGCCTTTTTGAGTTCTAATTAAAAAGGGGAAAGAGGGAAAAGCTAAAATTTTAGGAAACTAGGAAAAGAGGTAAACATAAAAAGGGAAAAAGAGGAACTTAAGGGAAAAAGCAGAAGGTCAAACTTAGAAAAAATATCTACCATTTAAGAGCTTTCTAATTTAAATTGAACTAGATATTTAATAATAGGGAAAGCCATTAAAACCTGTAAGAGAATTTGGGGACACCTAGGAGTGAATCTAGGAGTAACTCTAGGTGGGTGAGGTAAATAAAGATAATTAATTAATTAAAGAAATTAAATTATGGAGGAATGTAGGGAATGGGGGACACTTATACGGAGAGGAATTTTTAGGAATTTATTTTTAAAACTTTAATGAAATGAGATTTTAGGAAAGAAAGGAAGTTCAAAACTCTATATAATGAAATAAGGAGAAGGATGAAGAATCATCTTTTGTTTGCGTAACATTACACTACATAAATATCTACTTGACTGATTTAACTTGGGGGAGTTGGGATACCCAGCTCGGAGAGGAGTGGTAGCTCGGCCTTGCGAGGTGAGCTGAGAGCTAGTCGAAATCTCTGGATAGTGTGTGTGTGGCCCCTTTGCGGCTTGGGGGGCAAAGGGGGAAGAAGAGTACCCCTAGCATTGGCTGGGAGGTACTGGTGAAGTCTCGATGGTCGACGAGCGGGAGTTTCACAGCGCGCACGGGACGTCATTCAGAGAGGGCGTTCAGGAATAGGTACGCTCTCTTCATTTTTGTATGGTAGAATGTATTAGGACTTATGCTTGGATCTGCTTATTTAATGGAAAAGTAAAAGGATGTTTTTTTTAAAATTGGTGACTGGAACATTCCTTAGCCTAGCTCGATGGTTGTTGACTCCAATGGCCTTCGTTTTACCACATGTCTTGTCCACCTTGCTGTGTTGATTGTGACCTTCATGGTTGTTTATCTTTTGTCCCTAGCTTACCAGTCCTTTCTTGACCAGTCGGCCAAGAACCTGATATACGATCATCACCTTAGCGTTAAAAGACCTATGGATCTTAATGCCCTTCTTTTCTGTGCGAGGATGGTGAGCGAAGGATGTCCCTGTCGGTCGTTTACCTCTATTGTTGTCTTTGGCTGAAGGTTTTCCTTATGCCCTGATGCGTTTATTAACCCTGCAGAATTGATTGTTGGCAAAGTTTTTCTATAAAGTCGGCATGTTTATATCTAGTAGTTATCTTGGTTTTACCTCATTTTATATCTCACTGGACATTTCTGCGTATTACATTCTTGAATGCGTTACATTGTTGGTTATTGGCTCTATGTTTAAAATGTTGAAGGCGTTTTCTTTACTAAAATATGGCTCTATGTTTTTATTTTAATTGACTGTGATTCCTTACATTGACGGCATTGGGGACTGCATCCTGCATTTCTTTTTACCTATGCAATTTTTTTTTAACTGAGAAATTTATTTTAGGAATAATTTACTCCAACTATTTTTAACCGAGATCTTCATGGTTAATACCTATGTTTTCTTTTCTTCCCAGATGGAGATAATGACCCTACGTTACCTCATCATTTTTTGGATAGCGTTTTAAACATTGGGATTTTACATTTACACCTTCCTTTCTCTGCGCTCTTAACTTTGGCCTGCAAATTTTTTTCTGCAAACTAACGTGTCTCTTGGGAAATTTAAATAGCGAAATTAAACTTTAGTTAATACAATTTTTAGGTTGAGTTTAAACGCTCCCAGAGCGCATGCTTCTTTCTGCTCCAGAACCACCATGATTTTTGTCTGCTGGAAGTTTATTCTACTTTGTCGAGGGTGGGGCATGGTTGCAGTGGATAGGGATGTATTTCTGTGCTTGGTCCCATTTTTGTTTTTGGGTGAATAGTCTAGAATCTTGTATGGATTCTAGTGCAAACCACACCTTTTTAAAACTACAATTCGCAACTCTTATTACCTGACAAAATTTGCATTGGAAGGATGCTTTCGATACCCTTCTGCATGGAAATTATGAACCTGTAAGACTGCACTACCATAAAATTTTGATGACTCTATCTAAGAAATGTAATTATTGCCTTAGGGACAGTGATCAACCCATTTTCTGGGAGCGATTGACTGCGTATCCTAGATAGCTCACCCTGGGTAGTGTGTTGTTAAAGACCATGATCTTGCTTTAAGAAGATGACTCCATTGATGTTATTACCCCAATCACCTTTTATAGTAGACTGCGATGCAGACGAATGGCCATGATTTTCCTAGCTGCTGACTACGCCTTATGCCCTGACTTTTTGTTTTTAATTGCAATGAACAGTCCATGAAATCGAGCTATGTTTGGGTCCATGAACCTGAGTTAGGTTTATATATAGCCAGATCACTTTTGTTTTCATTTGGGTTTGCAATTTTCCACATCGAGAATGCATTCTCATACCCCTGGGATTAAATCACAACACCAGATCGAATCCAGAGTAGAGGTTTTTTCCTGAGATTCAAACACCAAACCTGGTTGCTTTGGGGTAACTACATTGAATCCCGGTTTTACACAATGTTTCTCTCTTTTTTTCACAGAGATTTATTCTATCTCTAAATAGCATTAATTAAGACAGTGATATACGGCATGTGCTCGAATGTAAGTCTGCATTGATTACCATCATTTCGCCCAACAAATTTTTGACTACGTGTTCATAGCTTAGCCCTATTTATTTCATTAATCCTTAGCCTTGTTGACCACAATCTAATGAGAGCTATTATAACATAGGACATGGTGTACACTTATTCATGATGAGAGAATACATATATATTTTAATAAATCATTAATTATATTTGTGTGTTTTTTTTATAAAACAAGACTTTGTGATAATTAGAGAATGGTGTAAGAATAAGATTCAAATTATAGATTAAGGAATGAATGTGATATTTGTTTTGTATTAAAGGTTAATTATTTTATTAATTTTATTCTTAAGTTTATTTATTTATTTTATTTACTATTGTATCAATTTTTGGTAATATTTGATACGCGGCTCACCCAATGTTGATTGTAATGAAGATCTACTTATTAAAATTAATTTACACTATAATTTTCTTTTGAAGTTGATTCTCTTATTTCCATCTCTTCAAACTCCACGTTTTCTTCCTCTCTTTTAATTCATTTTGGATGATGTAACTAGAATCATACTAATGCTTGTATTTACTAACATTTCTTTAATTCTATTAGGTATAATCGTGTTTAAACTAGGATTATCTCTTAAGGAGTGATGTTCTTTTCCTCTTAAACAAGTTCTTATTAATGGTTCATGCACTTATCTGATCTTGTTACATACATTTATGGATATAATTGGATATATGGATATAATTGGATATTTGTAGTTAATGTCTAATCATGATTTATACTTGCTAGCTTGTTTTCTTTTAAGGTCAAGTTAGAATTTCCAAATAGTTGACTAGCTGAAATTTAGACTTGTTAAACTGGACATGTAATTGATGCTAGTTGGATTTATAGATGTTGCCTAATTGGTAACTCAGACTCACTAAATTAAGTCGTAGTTCATGTTAACTTCGGTTGGTAACTCGTTGACTAATGGAATTTAGACTGGTTAATTAGTCTGTAATTAACGCCAATTTAAATTGTAGATAATGACCATTGAGCCTTGATTAATGGTTGGATTGTTGACGAAATCATTTTTAGCTTGCACTTTCCATTGAGGGTGTTGTAGTTTATTATAATTAATGATTGTCCTTAGCTTAGTGGTTTGGTCTGCTTGTGTCGGGTAGGATGTAGAGACCTCCTTGTTCCTCAGAACAGTCACCAACCTTGAGACCTTAAATTGTCAAAATTGATGGGAACCTAGGCTTGAGCATTGCTTATGTGTCATGGAGGTCCTAACCATTGCAGAGTAGGACGGGCGGGTAGTCATTCTTATTCTTCGTCGGTTGAACGTCGTACATTGCCTCCAGGTGCTTGATGTGCTTTTTTTTAGGTCTCTAGGTTTGTTGTGGCATGAGTTGCATGTGTTGTGTTCGTAGTCATGTTGCGATGTTGAGTATAATGTCATTTTTATCTTCCTTCATACACACAAAAAAAAAAATTGCACTTGTTATGTGAGGCTTGTTGTCATAATGAAACCTAAGGCTCGTTACAGTTGGGCATATGGTTTTATCTTGGTATATGATCTATGTGAGTGGATCCATTTTCAGTTGATGATGATATTGGTGATGAGATATCAATAACAATAATAGTGACACTGACACTGACACTGACAAAGACAGTTATATGGATAGTAACAGGTTGGATGAAAGGTTGATTATCATTGAGAATGTCAATGAGAGGTTTATTCTACACTTATATTTTAGGGTGGAAGGAATGGGAAAGGAAAGGGGTTCGTAGCCTCCTTCTAGTTGGATCCATAGAAAATAGGGATTTGGAGCTTCATTCAAATTGGAGCTTGTAAATTAGGGTGTTGGAGCCTCCTTCCGGTTGGAGCTGGAGAATTTGGGGAGTTGTATATTCCTTCAGGTTCGAGTTTGTAAACAGGGGGTTGGATCCTCCTTTTAGTTGGTGCTGGAGAATTTGGAAGTTGGTTCTTCCTATGAATGTAATCTTTTTATATATAATAAAGAATTTTTTGTTTTTCTCCCATTTGGGTTTCCACGTAAAATTTCAGTGTGTTGTGTATCTTTTGATATGATGTGATTCATTGTTTATGGTTATATGTTTATGATATGTTAAATGCAATCATAAGTGAATGGAATAATTTATAAGTTAATGTTGTGGTTGAAAATGGTAAAAAATGATCAATCTTGATTCACCCCCCCTCTTAGTATCGGTGAATACTCCAACAAGGAGGAGTGATGAAGACACCATATGACACATATTGAAGGATGATTTTTTTTAATAAGATTAGGCATGTTGTTCTATTAAATGTCTAGATATAAAATATGCATGGAGTTTTTTAAATGTCTAAGGTTTCGAGTGGAAACTTTTCCCATCATGGGGGACTCTTGAAGCAATGAGGATTGGAAAGAGTACTAAGAGGAGGATTTAAGGGTTAAAATTCATGTGAACGTTCGGGAAAATGGATAGATACTAGCCGTTAATATTTGACCTAATCGAGTTAAAGAGAAGAAAAGATATATTATTAATAATTAATGGGGATAAATAAATTGAGGTAAAATAGAATATAATTAAAGAATAAAAGGATAAATTTGTTAAATAGTTAAGGTTGATTATTTTATTAATAATTA
>JASDQU010010272.1:82691-92898 GCA_032191745.1 Picea mariana | reverse complement strand
CGATCCAAGAAATGGAATATCAAATGAAAACAATAAGACAAAGGATTAAAGAAACACATAATCAACAGAAGAGTTATGTCGATACGCACCATGTTGAATGTAGTTATGAGGTCGGCGATCGAGTCTTCTTGCGGGTTAAACTGCATAAATGTTTGATAAAGTTTGGGAAGGGAGCTAAACTCTCTCCTAGGTTTGTGGGACCTTTCAAGATTGTGGAGAGAAAGGGGCCCATGGCCTATCGACTAGCCTTTCCTAATTCCTTGAGATGCATGCACGATCTTTTTCATGTATCTGTTTTGAGGCATTATATTAGTGATCCTACACATGTTATTGACATGAGTTCCTTGCAGGTGACGGATGAGGGGGCGCTCACAGCTGAGCCGATCCACATTTTGGATCATCACATTCGATAGCTACAATGTTGAACGATAGTGCAGGTCAAGGTCTAGTGGGACAATTATAGTCTGCACTCGATGACCTGGGAGGACGCATATGATATGTGCTAGCAGTTTCCATTTTTGTTTGATAGATAGACATATGATACTGCGATACACTTTATTTCAGCATTTATAATGTGAAACTTCGAGACAAAGTTTAGACCCAGAGGGGGTGTATGTAACATCCCTATCTGGCGCACTGAGCGAACTTATTCTTTGAGGACACTTGCTTGCAAGTGATCCGGATTACTATGCTATTAAAAATTTTGATTTTGATTATGAGGTGTTATGGGTTGATGACATGTTGTTTTACTGCATTAACATAGACAGGTGCTATTGACTCAGTTTACTGAGTGTGCAGGATTTTGGACCTCAAGGATGCAGAGGCATTGATGGAACCCCTTAGACTCTGCATCGAGTCAGGGAGTGTACCATTGGGGTTTGATTGTTTTACTGTGATATTAGTGCATCTGATTAGATGGTATGATATGGATATGTTTTGACATGATTTGATGATGATGTAGGCTGAAGATAGCTTGTTGATTAGACTCACATGTGGAGTAAAGGGGTCACGCACGACTACTAGAGATGTTGAGGGAGAGGTGTGGACAACAACGGTGACACAACCTACTAGCACACCCGCCATGGCTCAAACTATAGATTAACGTTTACCTAGTTTGAGAGGACCCACGATTCCCTGAGGGTAGACTATGACAATCACTCACGATGATTCTAAAGGGTGCGCAATAAGGCAAGGGCCTTATTCCTTAGAGGCCCTTAGTCTCCCACAAGTTCACCTGGTGGAGTATTGAATCTAGAGGTTATTGATGTCTACCATGTCAGTAAAGAGGTGAGTAGCACCCTTGGAGCACGTAGTGCATCCTGAAGGGCACGTAGCGCAAGGGAAACATATTAAGGTGAGTGGCACCCTTGGAGAACCTAGTGCGTTCTGAAGGGCACATTGCGTTGTTGATGATAGATGAATGAACCTAGATGGCCTTATGATGAACAACGTGTTAATAAATTTTTAAAACAAATTCCCTAATTAAATGTCGCCTTGTACGAAAATTTAAGGTTTAAGTCTAAACTATGCTAGTGGTAAAATTTTGTCTCTCTATAAATAATAATAATAATAATAATAATAATAATAAAAACCACATAAATAATAATTATGACCTTCATTAAATCTTGTAACACGAAGGGAATAAGAAATTTAATTTATTCATTAAAAAAAATAAAATCTGTTGGAATAAAATTTAAAAGAAAAAAGGGAATTAATGGTTTTATTATTTTGATAATTTTAAAATACTAATAAAATGAGAAAAGGGAAAAAGGGTTAATTTTCACACCTTCCTTTTTGAGTTCTAATTAAAAAGGGGAAAGAGGGAAAATCTAAAAAATTAGGAAACTAGGAAAATAGGTAAACATAAAAGGGGAAAAAGGGGAACATAAGGGAAAAAGTAGAAAGTCAAACTTATAAAAAACATCTACCATTTAGGAGCTTTCTAATTTAAACTGAAGTAACAATTTAATAATATGGAAATCCATTAAAACCTGTAAGAGAATTTGAGGACACCTAGGAGTGATTCTAGGAGTAACTCTAGGTGGGTGAGGGAAACAAAAATAATTAATTAATTAAAGAAATTAAGTTATGGAGGAATGTAGGGAATGGGGGACACTTGTATGGAGATGAATTTTTAGGAATTTATTTTTAAAACTTTAATGAAATGAGATTTTCAGAAAGAAAGGAAGTTCGAAACTCTATATAATGAAGGAAGGAGAAGGATGAAAGATCTGTTTATGTTTGTGTAACATTATGCTGCAGAAATATCTACTTGACTAACTTAACTTGTGGGAGTTGGGATACCCATCTCGGTGAGGAGTGGTAGCTTAGCCTTGTGAGCGAGCTGGGAGCTAGTAGAAATATCTGGATAGTGATTGTGTGGCCCCTTTGCGGCTCAGGGGGCTAAGGGGGAAGAAGAGTACCCCTAGCATTGGCTAGGAGGTATCGGTGAAGTCTCGATGATCGGCGAGCGAGAGTTTCACGGAGCATGCGGGACGTCATTTGAAGCGGGCGATCAGGCAATGATACGATCTCTTAATTTTTGTATGGTAGAATGTATTAGGACTTATGCTTGGATCTGCTTATTTAATGGAAAAGTAAAATAATATTTTTTTAAAATTGGTGAATGAAACTTTCCTTAGCCTAGCTTGATGGTTGTTGACTCCCATGGCCTTCATTTTCCCGCATGTCTTGACCACCTTGTTTTGTTGATTGTGACCTTCATGGTTGTTTAGCCTTCATCCCTAGCTCACCAGTCCCAGGAGCTCGATCTACGGTCGTCACCTTAGCGTTAAAAGACCTATGGATCTCAATGTCCTGCTTTTCTATGCGAGGATAATGAGCGAAGGATGAACCTGCTAGTCGACTACCCTTGATGTTTGTCCCTGGCTGATTGTTGATTCCTCCATTTGGCAACGACCTCTGCATGTGGATTATCTTGTGTCCTGGTTGGTTTTCTCTATGCCTTGACTGATAGAAACCCCGCCAATCATTCCATGACCTTTTCCATCGGATCCTTGCATTCTCTTATTGTTGTATGCGTTGTATTGGGGTCATAGCATTTGAAGCATGAATTGATTTCCAGTCTACAAATTTTTGGGTATTCTGGCAATGAAAAAAAAAATGAATTGATTTCAGGTTTGCATTTTTATAATGGTATCCTGGAAATGGAAAAACATTCTTATTTGTTATTCCTGTCTTCATTGTATTGGTACTCTGGCAATGGGAAGAATGTTTGATTTCCTATCTGCATTTTATATTGGTGTCCGGGAGATGAAAAACATTTTTGTATTCCTCTATGTATTGTATTGGTACTCTGGCAATGGGAAGAATGTTTGATTTCCTATCTGCATTTTATATTGGTGTCCGGGAGATGAAAAACGTTTTTGTATTCCCGTCTGCGTTGTATTGGTACTCTGGCAATGGGAAGAACATTTGATTTTTTATCTGCATTTTATATTGGTGTCCGGGAGATGAAAAACGTTTTTTTTGTATTCCTGTCTATGTGGCATTGGTATCCTGGCAATGGAAAACGAATTCATTTCCATGTATGCATTTTGCCAGTGTTTTTCCCTTTTAAATGATGTTGGAAACATGGAGTTCCCTCTGGTGCATTTTGGGCACATCATTCTACATATTTTAATTACGGATAGCCGTGAATGCCCTTCTGGTGTGTCCCTATACATGTTTTTCCCTTTTAAAATGAGACTATGATAGATGATTAATTACCCACATTTTTCCATTCAAAATGTGGCTAAGATTGTGGTTAAATGCTCATGAATTGTCATTCAAAACGTGACTGAGACCATTGTTTAATGCTCATGATTTTACCATTCAAAACATGTCTGAGATTGTTGTTTAAATGCTCACGTTTTTCCATTCAAAACATGTCTGAGACCATTTTTTAATGCTCGTGATTTTACCATTCAAAACATGTCTGAGACCATTGTTTAGTGCTCATGATTTTACAATTCAAAACATGTCTGAGATCATTGTTTAAATGCTCATGTTTTTCCGTTCAAAACATGTCTGAGACCATTGTTTAATGCTCACGATTTTACCATTGAAAACATGTCTGAGATCATTGTTTAAATGCTCACGTTTTGCCATTCAAAACTTGTCTGAGACCATTGTTTAATGCCCACGATTATTGCCTTTAAAAATTGACTTTGATTTCTATTTAAATACCCATGATGTTGCCTTTAGAATGTTGTTGGATCTTGTTGTAATTACCCATGATTTTTCCTTTAAAATGTTGCCAGAGCTTGTTGTAATTACCTATGATTTTTGCCTTTAGAATGTTGATTGAGCTTGCTGGAATGACGACGAATTTACCAGAACCATTGCTACAGTTAATTGGCTTGTTAATTGCAATTTTAAATGCTATATTATTTGCCTTACTAAATGCCAGAACAATTGCTACAACACTGGGAATGGTCAGCAGATTCCTACTTATTGATTAAATGCCGTAGCGATTTAAATGGTTAACAATTATGTAAATTGTCTTGTTTTTGCGCTATTAATCATTATGTCAACCATCATATAAATTGCCTCACTACTGCTATATTAATTGTTATGTTAATTAACATGATAATCGCCTTGTTAGTGCTATAATACTTGTTAAGAAAATAGTCATGCAAACTACCCTGTTATTGCTCAATTAATTGATTATGTTAACCATTATGTTAAATGCCTGGTTAACTACTGTAATAAATTGTTATGTAACAGATATGTAATTATTTTGTTGATTTGCTACAACAATGTTATTAGCTGGAAATTTCCTCCTCAATGATAATAAACAACTAGTGTGGTTAGTTCAGTCATTATATCTAGACTAATGTTGAGGTTTAACTGTTCATAAGTGTTATATGTAGCATTCCACTTTAAGAATGTTAATGTTGTTATTCAAGTTTATGGTTAGTTGGATTTATAGATATCGCCTAATTGGTAACCCAAACTCACTAAATTTGAGTCGTAATTCATGTTAATTTTGGTGGGTAGCTCATTGACTGATGGAATTTAGACTGGTTAATTGATCTGTAATTAATGCCCATTTAAGTCATAGATAATGAATTTTTAGCCTTGATTAATGGTTGTTGTTTAATATTAATTAATGTTTGTACGTGGTTTTTTAAACATTCAATGTGATTGGTTTTTCTCACTGTAAGGGTTCTAGTTACTTGTGTAATTAATTTTGGGTTGTTAGGATGATTGTCCTTAGCTTAGTAGGCTTGGTCTTCTTGTATCAGGTGGGATGTAGACACCTCCTTGTTCCTCAGAAAAGTCGCCAACCCTGAGACCTTAAATGGTCAAAATCGACGGGAACCTAGGCTTGAGCGTTGCTTATGTGTCCTGGAGTTCCTAACCATTGCAGGGTAGGATGGGCGGGTAGTCATTCTTATTTTTCGTTGGTTGAATGTCGTACATTGCTTCTAGGTGCTTGATGTGCTTTTATGTTAGGTCATTATGTTGTTGTTGTGTGAGTTGCATGCATTGTGTCGTCGTCGTATTGCAATGTTGAGTATAATGTCTTTATTACCTTCCCACAGACACCAAAAAAAAAAAAAANGTTGTACATCATAGGAGTCGTACCAGATGGGGATGTTACATTGATTGTGATTAATATGATTCTTACTAATAGAAAAAATGATCAATATGATTCTTACTCATAGAAAAAATGGTTAATCGATGCTGATTAATATGATTCTTACTAAGTGATCTGATGCATAATATTGTTAAAGTTTAATGACCGATAGGGTTTCTGCAGCTCTTTGAATCGCGTACTAGGGTTTCTGCAGCTGCCCAGTGCCGCGCGAGGTCCTTCTACAGCCCCATTGGGGCTCATGTCACACAAGGAGGGAGGGCCATCAAGCGCCTCCTACAGCTGTGTCACGGAAAATGGAAATACAATAGAGGAAATAAAACGACCGGCATTCGAGCCACCACCTGACCTGCGCTCAAAACTGATGGAGGAAGGCACCTTCAGGGATTGTGACATGGATATCGACCCACCGAAGGAGATCAGCCCCTCTTCCTCTTCTTCAATGGCTCCTTGGCTACCTGGTAAGTGCATTCCACAAGCACCACAAGCTCCAAAATATGTTATTAGCTCACCACGAATAGAAGAACAAAAGCAGTACATGAGGGATTACGCCCTAGTTGGGAAATTTCTGGGGCTTTGGCCTGCCGAGAGGGACCTGATTAAATGGATCCAGTACTAGTGGAAGCCAAAAGGACATTATGAGTTGCAACTGGGTTCCAAGGGGTTTTATATAATCATATTCCATAACCTTGAAGATCACAACCATATCTTTGATGGGGGGGCATATTTTTTCAACTCTGCCGGTCTCTTCTTGCGGTTCTGGACCGAAAAGTTCATCTCAGAGAAAGAGGATTTTGCTCATGCACCAGTATGGATCTGACTTTACTCTCTACCACAAGAGTTCTAGTTGGAAGAAGTCCTGGAAGGCATAGGCAATACCATTGGCATTTATGTCAAATCCTCGGAAGCCACCAAGCAGAGACACTACACCTCATATGCATGAATATGTGTCTACCTGAACATTGCTAAACCACTCCCAGGTTCCATCATATTGGAATATCAAGATGAAGATTGGGTCCAGACCATTGACTATGAACACATTCCGTTCCGATGCAGGAAGTGCCATGAACATGGTCATCTATTCCAGGAATTCCCCCTCAATGCGGTCCAGAAAGATGGATCCTCAGAAAATGGCAAGGACAAGGAAGGCAAAGATAAAGATGGCTTTGTACAGCAAGCTGGGAAAAGGCACCCAGGAGGAAAGAGACGACTTGCCCAAATAAGCAAAGATCCATCTACCCATAATAAGTTTGTCATATTACAAGACCAACCAGAGCACATGCCCACCACTGTGACCCAAAGCGCGCCCCCCATGAATCTGGAGCCTCACGATCTGGGTGCAGAAACGGGCACCTCCCAGCAGAGCAAGGAACCTGATCCCCTGCATCCAAGTGGAGTTCTGAGCACACAGGAGCTACAGGAGACCGAGGAAGGCGATGTCGAGATGGAGCTGGAAGAAAATGACTTATCTGGAGTGGACTTGGAGCACCTGAAGCACGCGTACAGACACCAAAAACTTTATACCATTCCCAGAGACCAACTAAGAAAAGTACACAAGGTTTTTCTCAACTCGTTAGCCGGATCAGCAGCTCGAGCCAGTAAAGCCTTAGGAATCCAGAGCACACAACAAAAAAACCCAGGTAAAGCTCAGAAAGATGAAAAAAAAAGAGGACGGAAATCCACTAACAAGCTCATACAGGAAATAGGGAACTATATGGTAAACTCGGGACAAATCCACCTGATCTCGGATAGTTTTCCCCTGCTCCATACCCCTCCGTCAGCATGAAGATCATCTCTTGGAATATTAGAGGTCTCAATGGACGTAGCAAGCAAAAAGTGCTATGGGATATGATTATGATTGAAAAACCAAACATCGTCATGCTACAGGAAACAAAATGCTCGTCAGAAGACATAGATCGACTCCTTCCATTCTGCTGGAGGCACGGGAGGGCGGCCTCTATAGATGCCCTAGGCACCGCTGGGGGCTTAACCATCCTCTGGAACACCAATGAGGTGATTATGGAAAACTTCTTTGCCACTAAATGGTGCATCACAACGGTTTATAGATGCATAGGCTCAAACAGGCCTGGATGCCTGACCAATGTATACGGTCCAGCCAATCCGAGGGACATGCCAGACTTCCTTCGCAGCCTGCATAACACATACATTCTAAAACAACACAATAACTGGATGATTGGGGGAGACTTTAACATCATTCGCAGTCTGGAGGAAAATAAAGGAGGCTCCAGACGACTAGAACGAGACTCTAAGCTCTTCAACAATCTCATTGATGATCTTCACCTTGTGGACATGGACACTAGCAAAGACACTCATACCTGGTCAAACAGAAGAACAGGGACACATCAAATCGCCTGCAAGTTGGATCACTTCTTCATCTCTGAATCCCTTATGCTGGAGGGAACAACCATGGAAGCCACCATTCTCAATCTCCCCGGCTCAGACCACTGGCCCATACAGCTATGGGTGGATGTCCCGGCAACAACTGGTAAGAAACCTTTCAGATTCGAACAGTTCTGGTTGGATCATCCGGACTTCTAGGCCAACATACAAAACTGGTGGAAGGAGGCTGAAGTCCAGCGAGGCTCCAAAATGTTCATATTCCAACAAAAATTAAAAAACCTGAAGCACATTCTTAAGCACTGGAACAAGCACACCTTTGGAAATATCTTTGATGCCCAGAAGAAGCTGAGGGAACAATTAGGTGAGATTCAATACCAAATCAGGCAACATGGGTTAACTACTGAGCTTAAAAACCAGGAAATGGAAGTAACCCAACATCTCGAAGACAGGAGAAGACAAGAGGAAATTCTTTGGAAGTAGAAATCGCGCATCCAGTGGATCAAGGAGGGAGATCGTAATACAAAATTATTTCACAGGACTGTCATCCAAGGACGACACTCCAATAAGATTACGCATCTTATCTCAGACGAAGGAGAGTCCATTACCTCCCATGAGGACATGGAGACAACCCTGATAGACTACTTTCAAAATCTCCTCAGTGAACCCCTCTCGGATAGAAGTGAGGCCATAAACAAAATCACAAGAAACGTGCCCTTCTTAGTCACTCAGGAACAGAACTCAGCACTGCTCCAACCTATCAAGATTGAGGAGGTGGACGAGGCGCTTCAGCACATGCCCAAAGGTAAGGCACCAGGTCTGGATGGGTTCACAAGCGACTTCTTTCATCATTGTTGGCCAATGATCAGGACGAAAGTGTGGGAAATTTTGGAAGACTCCAGGGCTACTGGTCAGATCCTCCAAGCCCTGAACGCTACTTTCCTCACCTTAGTTCCCAAGGAAGGAAATGCACACCATCCTCAGCAATTTAGACCAATAGCCTTGTGTAATGTCATCTACAAGCTTCTTACAAAAGTCATTGCCTGTAGGCTCAAATCTATCTTACCAACAATCATATCCCCAGAGCAATCGGGGTATGTAGAGGGAAGACAAATCTTGGACAGCGTCATCTTGGCTCATGAAGTAATCCATTCCCTACAAAAGACCAAGACTCCAGGTATCCTTCTCAAACTTAACCTTTCTAAAGCATTTGACAAAATAAGCTGGAACTTCATGCAAGAAATGCTCTTAGCCTTTGGCTTTGATCAGAGCTGGGTAAAATACATCATGAATCTTACCTCTACAACCTTCTTCTCTTTGCTTGTGAATGGTGTCCCATCCCATCCTTTCTCCCCTTCCAGAGGAATCAGACAAGGAGATCCTCTCTCTCCCTTCCTGTTCATCATTCTTGCTGAAGTTCTCAGCCGATCAATACATGCAGCAGTGGAAAACAACTTGTTGACTGGTCTCCCCTTGCACATTATCACCCCACCTATCTCGCACAGCCAGTTTGTGGACGATACTCTCCTGATGGGCAGCCCAATGACCCGTGAGGCCAATGCTATCCAGGAAATTCTCAGCTCCTTCTCAGAGGCCTTGGGCCTAGATTGCAATAGGGGTAAGTCCCAAATCTTCTTTTTCAATACACCCCCACCTGTCCAGTGTCATATCTCTGCGATCTTAGGTTTTAGTCGAAGCTCCCTTCCGTCCAATTACTTGGGAATTCCCCTCATTGATAATGGCCTCTGAAACTCTTCTTGGGAGAAATTGCTCGCCTCCTTCTCCAAAAGGCTTTCTTCCTGGACCTTCAGAGTCTTAAACCTTCCAAGTTGTCTTACTTTGCTCCGCTCTGTTCTCCAGTCCCTCCCGATCTACCATTTCTCAGCTTTAGCAGCACCGAGATTCGTCCTCTCCACCATCAAAAATTTTCAAAGAACCTTCTTGTGGCACGGCGTCAAATCAGGGAAGAAGATGGCACTGGTTAGCTGGGACAAACTGTGTTGCCCAAAAGCACAAGGCGACCTAGGCTTAAAGGACCCCTTCATAATGAATAAGATCCTCAGTGCCAAAATCTGGTGGCACTGGTTAAAACACCCGAAGGATCTCTAGGCCAGGCTATGGAGGAAGAAATACACCCCAAATATAGCAGAGAGAGACCTTATTAGATGGAATGGGGACGACCCGGGCTCCCTAATTTGGACTGCGGCCAAGCAGAACAGACAGCTAGTAACCCGGCATGCCTTCTGG
>JASDQU010010272.1:40764-52433 GCA_032191745.1 Picea mariana | reverse complement strand
AAAAAAACTTAAAACCACTTAAGTAATAATTTTGGTCTTCATAAAAATTTTGGTAAAATATAAGAGAGCAAGAAATTACATAAAAATCCGTGGATATAAAATGCAAGGAGGCAATTAAGTTATTTAACATTTGATAAATTAATCAGGTATTAAATTAATAATAAAAGTAAAAAGAGGTTAATTTGCACAACTGTCATTTCTAGCTCAAATAAAAAGGGGGAAAGAGGGAAATATAAAAATTAGGAATTTAGGGAAAGGAGGTAACCTAAGGAGGGAAAGAAGGGAAATCATGGTAAAAAACGGGGAGCCAACTTAGTAAAGAATCTGCATTTAAGAACCTTCTAATTTTAAAACTGATTTAGCAATCTCATTTTAGGGAAAGCCTTTAAAACCTGTAAGGGAATCTAGGGACACCTAGGAGTGATTTTAGGAGTAACTCTAGGTGGGTGAGGGAAATAAGACAATTAACTAATTAAAGAAATTAATTAATGGAGAAACGTGGGGGATGGGTGACACTTGTACGAAGGAGAATTTTTAGGATTTTATTGTTAAAACTTTAATAATTAATATTTTAGGAAAGAAAGGGAGTTTGGAACTCTATAAAAGAGAGGAAGGAAAAGGATGAAAATCATCGGCTGTTAGCGTAACGTTACACTACAGGAATAGTGACTTGACTAATTTACTTGTGGGAGTTGGGATTTCCCAGCTCGAAGAGGAGTGGTAGCTCTACCTTACGAAGTGAGCTGAGAGCTAGATGTATCCTTTGGATAGTGTGTGGCCCCTTTGCAGCTCGGGGGGCTAAGGGGGAAGAAGAGTACCCCTAGCGTTGGTTGGGAGGTACCGGTGTAGTCTCGACAGTCGGCGAGCAAGAGTTGCATGGAGCACGGGACGTCATTCAAAGTGGGTGATAAGGCAATGGTATGCTCTTTTATTTTGTAGAGTAGAATGCATTAGTGTAACATCCCGCTCTGGCACACTGAGAAAACTTATTCTTTGAGGACACTTGCTCGCAAGTGATCTGGACTTTTATGATAAGAAAACATTTATCCTTGACTATGATGCGATATGATAGATGACTTGATGTTTTACTGCTTGACTTGGACAGGTGATATTGACTCAGTTTTACTGAATGTGCAAGGTTTTTGACCTTGAGGATGCAGAGGCATCGACAAGACCCCTTGGACTCCAGATTGAGTCAGGGAGTGTGTTATTTGGGTTTATTTATTTACTATGATATTTCATTGATTTGATGATATGAGGTGGACATGTTCTGACACGATTGTTAATGATGCAGGTTGATGATAGCTTTTCGACCAGACTCACATATGGAGTAAAGGGGCCACACATGATTTCCAGAGAGGTTGAGGGAGAGGTGTGGACAGCATCCCTGCCATAACCTACTAGTACTCTCGTCGTGGCTCGAATTGTAGGTTAATGATTACCTAGTTCAAGAGGATCCACGATGTTGTGAGGCCAGACTGCGACAGTCACTCATGATGATTCAAAGGGGCACGCAACAAGGCGGGGGCCTTATTCCTTAGAGCCCTTAGTCTCCCACAAGTTCACCTGGCAGAGTGTTGACTCCAGGGGTTATTGATGTCTACCAATCAGTCAAGTTGGCGAGTGGCACCCTTGGAGAACGTGGTGCATCTTGAAGGGCATGTCGCGCAAAAGAAACACAAGAAGCAAGTGGCACCCTTGGAGCATGGGGTGCATCCTGAAGGTCACGTCACGCAAAAGAAATGAACGAGGCGAGTGGCACCCTTAGAGCACGTGGTGCATCCTAAAGGGCACGTCGCATTGATGTTGATGAATGAACAAACTTAGATGGCCCTAAGACATTTAACACATTAAGAAATTCTTAACCAACTTCCCTAATTAAATGTCACCCATTCAAAATCTAAATCTAAGTCTAAAACTTCTCTAGGGTAAAATTTTGTTTAACCTTAAGAAAAAGACCCTAAAAAAATAAAAATAAAAATTTAAACTAAAACCCACTTAAGCAATAGTTTAGTCCTCATAAAATTCTTGGGGTAAATGAAGAGAGTAAGAATTTAATTAAAACTGGTGGATTTAAAAATTGCAAAGAAGAAATTAATTCTTAACTTGGGAAAGTATAAAAAGATATTAAATTAATAATAAAAGGAAAAGATTAAATAGCGCAACTGCCATTTTGGCTTTATTTAAAAGGGAAAATAAGGGAAAAATAAAAATTAGGAAACTAAGAATTGGAGGAAACATAATAAAGGAAAAAAGGGAACTTATGGTAAAAAGCGAGGTCAACATAGTAAGGAATCTGCAATTAAGAACCTTCTAAAATGAACTAAATTAGCAACGTCTTTTTAGGGAAAGTATTTTAACTTGAAGGGGAATCTAGGAACACCTAGGAGTAATTATAGGAGTAACTCTAAGTGGTTGAGGGAAATGACTCATTTAATAAATTAAAGAAATTAAATTTTGGAGGAAAGTGGGGGATGAATGACACTTGTACGATGGAGAAATTTTAGATGATTTCATTAAAACTTAAATTAAAAAGGGATTTAGGGAAAGTTTGAAGGTCTAAAACTCTATAAAATAAAGGGAAGAGAAGGAAGAAGGGGATCGGTTGTTAGCGTAATGTTACGCTGCCGGAATTGTGACTTGACTGATTACTTATGGAGAGTTGGGATTTTCCAGCTTGGATATGAGTGGTAGCTCAGCCTTGCGAAGCGAGCTGGGAAGCTAGACGGACCATCTGGATTGTGTGTGACCCCTTTGCAGCTCAGGGGGCTAAGGGGGAAGCACAGTACCCCTAGCGTTGGCTGGGAGGTACCGGTGAGGTCTCGATGGTCAACAAGCGGGAGCGGCATAGAGTGCAGAACGTCATTCGAGGCGGGTGTTAAGGCAACGGTATGTGTTTTCTTTTTATTTGCAAAATTGAATGCATTAGTACTATGATTTAGATATGCAATTTTATTGGGTAGGCAAACTGTTGGTTAGTTTCCATCCTTCAGTACGGCCTTGGTGTTGGGTCATTCTATTTCTTTGTTTTTATTTCCTGCGCCTTGAATGTAAGGAGCTGATCTTCGAACGGTGTCCTTTTGATGACCTACATTGCTTTCTTCAAACTTGAGAATCGAGTCTGTTGGATTCCAATCCTTGTTATCTAGGAAGTAGATGCCTAAACCCTATTGAAGAGATTGAAATCTGTGTCGGGGTATTTTGGAGCTAGCTTGTACAAAAACTGAGTTGATCGTGGAATTTGGAATCATGCGAGGTAGCGAATGGTTGCATACAGAGTGTTGAATGAATTCTGTCGCTTGGGACTTGTGTTGACACCATGACTTTTTCCCTGGAATATGATTCGACCTATGGTTAATTGGAGAGCCTTTTGTTTATAAAATAACTAGTCCACGGATCAAATCCCAACTAGAGCTAATTTGTGGCATGAAATATGGGTTTAAATCTGGTTAAAATGGCATAGGATATGAAATATGGTTGAGGGGCACGGCTTCCTGCCCCACGATTATGGTTGTTTCCTTTTTTCTCTTCAATCTTCTAAATTCGCTGAGTGAGGTTTGGTTCTGTCGTGGGGTATTGGAAATTTCTTGGGGCATGATCGAGTGAAACCCCTGTTCCTATTTCTCACACAATGCACTCCCCTTAGCTTTCGGTAATGTTCTCTACAGGCACAGCGATGTGTTTTTTTGTGTTTTTTTTAAGCTCTGTAAATCGAGTCCACTGCCTACGTGGTTAAGGAAATTTATAAAACCTATGAACTCACAACATTTTCTTGGGACTATGGTTCGATGCCGACTGAGGCGAGTGGGTGGCAGCGACCTTTGGGTGTGACTGTTTTACTGTTTAGACCACGACTTGGAACCTGGTTGTTGCCGGCAATTACACATCGTTTCACCACCCGTTGTGCCCATGACTGTACCGTCGCGCGGGGGTACTCCCCACTGATCACTTGGGTACAACCTTACTTTCCCACAGGGATGAACTTGATTTCCTTTCCTTGATTCGCCTACCAGCAACCCTTCTAGGTGCGCCTCTGCACCGCGCCCCGCCTTACAATCTTCAGTAGCAACTAAACATCCTCGGATGAGCCTCTATAGCATTGTTTTTAATTGACAACTTCCTTATAAAAAGAAAAATTTCAAAACCCCTTCTGGCGCGCCATACAGCGATTGTTATTTCCTCACTGACAGCCCTTGCGTAGCGTGAGGAGTCTGGCCCAGAGTATTTCCCCTTAAATCGCTATTGGCTTCTTACCTGACTTGGGCCTCCTCCCAAGTTTTATGTTTCTAAAAGAAAACAACTTCAATTGCCACACTGTTTAAACGCCACGTCCTTGGCTTGCTCGGTTACCCAGTTGCCGGAATCTAAAACACCTGTTTCTTCGCCCTTTCATTTATGTAATGGTAGCTGGTAAAATATGCTATCAGAAGGTTGATTAATCAAGCAATATTTAAGTTGGTAGTTTGTTTTTAAATATTTTTGTTTCTAAAAGATAAATGCAGATTGACAGTGTTGGATAAAGGATTGTTAGACAGCACTGGGAAAAGGGTTTCTTTTTACATTTTTATATTTAAGACTGATACACAGTGCTGGGAAAATATTTTATTCATAAATCTATATTTAAGACTGTTAGATAGAGCTGGAGAGGATTTTATAAGATTGATAAATGAACAAGGTAGCTTTTATTTCTATTTGCTAGATGATAAATTTTTCACCGAGGTTATTTAATTATGATGGAATGACTTACAAATATAAAGGTAATAGAAATTTTATAAACTTGGTAGTGATGATTAGCATTGAAATAATGAGCTGTCGATAATACTAGAGATGCTTTAATTGATAATTGGATAATTTTTTATTGGTTATATGTTTAGGTTTCGATTTAACAAGTTGCTGCAAGTAGTTGTGAGTCACATCAATTTGGGAGTGGGACCTCGATAAACCAGACTTGAACTTAGAGTTGTCACTATTTGTAATATGATAGTTATTATTTCAAGGTTATTACAATATAGAAGGTGACGTGGTTATGCTTAGTCATTGAAATTTAATTATATTGGAAGCATGCAAGGAGTATTGTGATTGATAAATTAATTGCAAGGTCATCATAATATAAGATGTGATGTGTTATGTTAGTGATAATATAATTTTAGGGTATAAGATGTGATGTGTTATGTTAATGTTAACATAATGTTAATTGCGGAGTTAATTTAATAGTAGCATAATGTTATTATTATTTTATGGTAATGTTGTTGAGATTGTTGAATTGTTAACATATAATGTAATGACTTGAACTAAGTACAATTAGTTGTTATGAGTTAGTAATTGGGGAACATAAATTAATAGAATTTAATGGAGTATCTAGTCTGAAATTAATACCAATTTGAGTCATAGATAATGCCTTGTTTTAACAATGGTCAGTCATTGTCGGAGTCCTTCGGACTTGCGCCTTCCGTAGAATTCATGGTCGCTCATTTAATTATTGTTGAACTAGATCGTAATCAGTTAATTACTTGGTCTGCTTGTGTCGAGCGGGATGTAGACACCTCCATGTTCCTCATAACAGTCGCCATCCCTGAGACCTTAAATGGTTAAGATAGATGGGAACCTGGGCTTGAGCGTTGCTTATGTGTCTTGGAGGTCCTAACCTTTGCAGGGTATGACGGGCGGGTAGTCAGTCTCACTTATTGTTGATTGATTGTCATTAAATGCATGCAGTTACTTGATGTATGTCTTACGTCGTCTTGTTGTGTTCGCCGTTGTTGCGTCTTGTTAGTCGTCGGGTGGTGACGCAGAGTCGAATGTGTTGTTTCCCTTGTACACGCATGCACACACTTTTAAGAGAAAAAAAAAATTTGCACTTGCTATAAGAGGTTTGTCGTCGTAACGAGGAGGGACGTTACAATTAGAATTTATGCTTGGATCTGAATATTGATCGTAAATGGTTTGGATGTTTAGATTGTTAGCGGACCCTTTTTCTTAGCCTAGTTGTTTGTCTGGTTGATTGATCTCCCATGGTCTTCGTTCTGCATCACTTGACAGCCCTGTGGTGTTGATTGAGACCCTTGCATTGTTTTCCTTCATCCCTAGCTCGCCAATCCTCGCCTTAGCAATCATCCAGGAGCCTAATCTATGGTCGTCGCCTTAGCGTTAAAATACCTATGGATCTCAATGCCCTAATTTTGTGTGCGAGGATGGTGAAGCGAAGGATGAACTCAGTCGTCTACCTCTGTTGTTGTCCTTGGCTAAATGGTTTTTCGTGCTCCTTGATGTGTTTAATAACCTTGAATTTGATTGATGGAAAAGCTCTTTATTGTGTGTTTTATGTTCCCTGGATGAGTGTATCTCTGTGTTTTATCTATTGCTGGATGAACCCACACTGTGTTGCATCGCCTCCATCGCAACTTAACCCTGTGACTGTTTGATGGCCCTTTTTCTCTGCAAACTTGTCTTTGCACAGTAATAATGGATGAATTATGTCTTGAGCTTTTTCCCATTCATTGATTGCCTAAAATTTTTGTGGTCAAAATTTTGGTTGGGTTTTACTGTTCCTTGGTTTGGATCTTTATGTTCTGCGTTACTCTTTGTGGATTTATATTCCTGATATGTGATAACCGCAAACCTCTATCTGCGGTTGCTTCTTATGTATTGACTTGTTTTATTTTCTGCGTTCTCATCATGTATCAGTGGTAAAATCCTTACCTCTGCGTTGGTAGTTGTGGTAACAAATGTAAAACTATATATACATGTTATCCCTGCTGTGGTAATTCGACAGGGTTGAGAAAGAAAAATATAGATACATATTAATAAAATTGTAGGTTGTATCTTCAGCGTTGGTAATGTGGTTGGCTGTTAACCTAGCTCTATGTATTCATCACCAAAAAGGGTAAACAAATTGTGTAATTATCTTTCTGGCAAATTGTTTCTGTATGTTTTTGGTAAAGGCCATCTAAACTCAGCGTCTTCATCTTTTTAACATAGATTTAACCCTGAGCAAGTATCAATCAATGGTGAAATTATCCAATGTTTCCTTTGCCACACATTTTTCCTTACCCTGTGTTTTCTGAACCATTTCTGGACAACGTTTAACTTGGGCTGCACTTTACCCTGTGCATTAATCAAAATTTACCTTCACTCTTATTTTTGGCATTTTTTAGAACATAAACGTGTCATGGCAACGTTCCCTCGACTGGTATCTACCCTCACAATGTCGATTGGTTAGAGTTTAATTTACCTCCAGATGCCTGAGAAACAGTTGATGGTACGACAGAGAATCTCAACTCCTTATCTGGGATAATCCCTCCAGCACGAGCCTTACCAAATCGTGGCAGTAATGGCATTAGGTAAGATAGCGATAACAGGTTGCGAGGGTCCCTTTTGCCTCCTGTGTAGGTACCATCTCAAGTGGCTGTGTTGGCTTCTTAAAACAAGTGGACACTGCATTCATTCACCAGGGGTGAATAGAATGCTCTTGATAGGCGTAATCCTTCCATTATATGGTTGTGTTTCTTAGTCCCCTACACGCTGCGTTTGGTAAATTTAAACAACCATCTTTTGCCTTATAATCGGAGCCCTGGAGCTTGTTAGACTCTCTTTCGTTCTCTCTTCTGCTACCAGCCTCTTAACCAATGCTTGCCCAGGATAGTAAGTGCCACTGCCATCTAAGAATGACTATTTTAACCCTTGTAATAACTCCTACCAATGTGTACATATTCTTGGATTTCAAAATCAAAGGTCTAACTAGGGGTGTAATTTATCTGATGTGATATGTCAAATTATATCTATATTTAGCGCTTGCTTTCCTTAAATGTAATGAAACAGAAATCCAGAATCATTGACAAGAGTGTATATTTACTAGGTTATAACTATTTTAAATGTATTGGAATCAAATCATAAAGATAGTAAACAAACCCAATATTATAGCAGAGAAATTCCTGAATTAAAATCTAAAACTATTTCTGATTGGTAAGAGTATAGTCTCCTTAAATGTATATAACGAGACAGATTTAAGGTAGAAAATCTGCAGGAGTGTATATCTACACCGTTATAGATTATAGTGATGAATTATTTTAAATGTAATTAAATTTATAGATCACAGCCATGAATTATTTTAGATGTAATTGAAATCATCTTGACTTATCACTACATATATTAAAGTTGGGATATCATAAGCTTGTTGGGATGAAAAATAATAGTACCTTCCAAAAGAGTCTAATTATATTCTTTTAGTTTATCATATAATTAGTGAGAAGAATAAATGATAATAAGTGAACCTTTCTTTATTATAATTATTAGATATATTAAACTTATGGAGATAAGTGCAAATCTCTAGTTATGGTTCAGGTTAGTTAGAATTATAGGAACTTGAGGTGTAGTTGGTAAGTTTAAATTAATCTGATTATATTTGTCGATGCACTAGAATTGAATTTATTATAACATTGGTAGAATTACTTAAAATGCATAGTAATGGAAAAACTACAGTACTAGTGATGAAGGACTTGATTTATAGGTGGCGAAATTGTCCTTGTTATATGAGAATTGATTATGCATTATAAATTGTAATTATGATGGCTATGTTTCAAATTGAAGTTTATTGATCTTCCTAATTTAGTTGTTCATACCAGGATGGCATTACAGATAATTAGATCATACTGTATTAAATTGTTCGATTCTTGAGCAAGAGATTTATTTCTAAATTATTGATGTTGAAATTCTAGGATTGATGGTTATACTAGGATTGGATAAGGGAATTAAACACCTCCTTGTTCCTCAGAACAGTCGCCAGCCCTGAGACCTTAAATGGTCAAAATCGATGGGAACCTAGGCTTGAGCGTTTCTTATGTGTCTTGGAGGTCCTAACCATTGTAGGGTAGGACGCATGGGTAGTCAGTCTTATTTATGTTGTCGGTTGATTTTCGTTCTTCGCTTTCGAAATCTCGATGTGCGTCTTAGGTCGTTATGTTGTGGTTGCAGTTGCATGCTTCATGTTCATCATCGTATGGTGATGCAGAGTCGAATGTATTTATTACCCTTGTACACACGTGCACACACACACCAAAAAAAAAAAAAATGCACTTGTTTTAAGAGGTTCGTCGTCGTAACGAGAAGGTTCCTTACAATAAGCACATGGTCATACTTGTAGTCTATGTTGATGACTTAATAATAATAGGAAATAATGAATCTGACATCAAAGAAGTTAAGGAAGAACTTAAAGCAGGGTCCAAAATGACTGGTTTAGGGACACTTCGTTATTATCTTGGAGTTGAAGTATCTTAACATCCTAACCAAATATTCCTTATTCAAACTAATTATGCCACCGAATTGTTAAAGAAATTTGGCATGGAATATTGTAAACTTTCTCTTATCCCCATGGATCAGAAATTGAAACTTTCAAAATTTGAAGGGGGGGAATTGGTAAACAATACAAGTTACAGGAAATTGGTTGGAAGTCTAATTTGTTTGACAAATACTTGACCAGATTTGTCATATTCAGTCAATATACTTTCAACGTTTATGCGGGAACCAAGGGAAAGTCACTGGAATTCAACCAAAAGGGTACTGAGATACATTCAAGGTACAAAATATTTTGGTCTTCACTACAAAAGAAACAAAAATTTTACACTTGTTGGATATGCTGATGTTGATTTTGCAGGTGACATTGATGATAGAACATCCAGTTTAGGTTATTTCATGAATATGGGTTCAACAACAGTATCTTGGAATTGCAAAAAGAAGACAACAATTGTCAATTCTTCAGCAGAGGCAGAGTACATATCATCTTGGGAAGCAACATGTGAGATTGTGCGACGACGCATAATTTTACAGGATCTTCGTGAATCTCATAAATCGCCAACTACTTTATTGATCGACAGTCAGTCAGCAATAAAGATGGTCAAGAATCCAATATTTCATTCAAATACTAAACATGTCAACACCAAGTACCACTTCATCAGATCACTCATCATCAAAGGAATCATCAAGCCTCAATTCTAATCATCTAAAGATCAAAATTCAAATATTTTTAGCAAACATCTTGGCAGAATAAAGTTCACTAAGTTCAGAGACGAACTTGGTATTTGTAAAAATGAACTTTCGGATTAAAGGTGGATTGTTAGTCTCATAATCCTAAAGTTCTATAGTCTAAGTATTTTCTAGTTTAAATGTTTTTAGAAATTAGTTTGTTCTAGTTTGTTAATATAAGGACACCTAGCTTCTATGTAAAGGACACATATCATACTCATGTGAGTATGTGATTGGTTGTTCTCCTAAATTGTAATTTAAAGTTAAGCTATATAAACAAGCTCCTTCTTCAAGTGAGGTTAACAAGTTAATTATGAATCTTCACTTAAAATTGTAATCACTTTTTCCTTATTAATAAAATTAAGTGTTTGATGTAAATTGAATTAACTAAAAAAACTAAATTCAAATAAAACATATAAGTATTTTAATTCAAAACCAATTACATATTACTTTTCATATTTTATAATAAAGTTTTACTCACAAGATCTAGTATTTAAATGCATGCCCATTTTTACTCATAATATTTAATATTTAAATGCATGCCCCTATTTTTTTATATTTTAATGTTGTTTTACCTAAATATATAATATATTATATATTTTTTATTATAATCAACGTTGTAATAAAAAAAAAATGTCACAATATGAATGGTAAGGGGTGCATAGCTTTATTGATTATCAATGAAGTAATTATAGATTATTTATTTTTATAAATGAATAGTTTTTCTTTTTCCATAATTATGGATTTGAAGATAATATTTTGGAGATAATATGTCATAAAATTTATTTAGGAATTTAAATACTATTAAATAAAATTAAAAATATATATATATGATTTTGAAGAACATTTATATTAATATATTTTAATACTTTTAATGAAAATGAAAATTTATTTTTGAAAACTATTTATATTATCAATTTAAGTTTTAAACTTGATGAAATTTATTTAATAATTTAGACACTATTAAATAATATATATATATATATATATATATATATATATATATATATATATATATATATATAAAGAACATTAATATTTATATTTTTTTAATGATAAAATTAAAATTTATTTTTCAAAAGCATTTATATTATCAATTCAAGTTTTAAACCATAAATATATTTAACATATTTTTATATCATATTATCTTAAATTATTACAATTGATGAATTTATATATTTTATGTATAAATGTTATTAATATTTTTTTTTTTTTTCTTAGAGGTAATTTAATATCAAAAAGTGTCTTAACAACACACTCTCTCAAAACTATCCTACACTAGGATTTATAAATTTTATTAATAAAAAAACATGTTAAATAATAATATTCTTAAATTTACTATTTATTTTTTTACCAAATTACATGTTTTTATACCAATACTATTAATAGAACAGCATCTTCAACCATAATAATCTCATAGTTATCATCTAAATATGGTAAACTTGACTTTACTTGTGTTCCTAGCACTTCCTAGCACTAGCTTGGAATATTACATGTAACTATGATTATTAAAACATTAAAATAATTCAAAATAATAGAGTTTATATATATATATATATATATAATTTATTGGTTATTCTTTAGGTAAAAGAGAAAATATGAAAATAATTCTTTGATATTAAATTTTTGTAATTTTATTGACTAAAAGTTAT
>JASDQU010010272.1:25635-36639 GCA_032191745.1 Picea mariana | reverse complement strand
AAATAATAATAATAATAATAAAATTTAAAACCACTTAAGTAATAATTTTGGTCTTCATAAAAATTTTGGTAACATATAAGAGAGTAAGAAATTACATAAAAATGTGGATATAAAATGCAAGGAGGCAATTAAGTTATTTAACTTTTGATAAATTAATCAGGTATTAAATTAATAATAAAAGTAAAAAGAGGTTAATTTGCACAACTGTCATTTCTAGCTCAAATAAAAAGGGGGAAAGAGGGAAATATAAAAATTAGGAATTTAGGGAAAGGAGGTAACCTAAGGAGGGAAAGAAGGGAACTCATGGTAAAAAGCGGGAAGCCAACTTAGTAAAGAATCTTCATTTAAGAACCTTCTAATTTTAAAACTGATTTAGCAATCTCATTTTAGGGAAAGCCTTTAAAACCTGTAAGGGAATCTAGGGACACCTAAGAGTGATTTTAGGAGTAACTCTAGGTGGGTGAGGGAAATAAGACAATTAACTAATTAAAGAAATTAATTAATGGAGAAACGTGGGGGATGGGTGATACTTGTACGAAGGAGAATTTTTAGGATTTTATTGTTAAAACTTTAATAATTAAGATTTTAGGAAAGAAAGGGAGTTTGGGACTCTATAAAAGAGAGGAAGGAGAAGGATGAAGATCATCGGTTATTAGCGTAACGTTACGCTGCAGGAATAGTGACTTGACTAATTTACTTGTGGGAGTTGGGATTTCCCAGCTCAGAGAGGAGTGGTAGCTCCGCCTTACGAAGCGAGCTGGGAGCTAGATGTACCCTTTGGATAGTGTGTGGCCCCTTTGCAGCTCGAGGGGATAAGGGGGAAGAAAAGTACCCCTAGTGTTGGTTGGGAGGTACCGATGTATTCTCGACGGTCAGTGAGCGAGAGTTGCATGGAGCGCAGGACGTCATTCAAAGCGGGCGATAAGGCAACGGTATGCTCTTTTATTTTGTAGAGTAGAATGCATTAGTGTAACATCCCGCTCTGGCGCACTGAGAAAACTTATTCTTTGAGGACACTTGCTCGCAAGTGATCTGGACTTTTATGATAAGAAAACATTTATCCTTGACTATGATGCGATATGATAGATGACTTGATGTTTTACTGTTTGACCTGGACAGGTGCTATTGACTCGGTTTTACTGAATGTGCAAGGTTTTTGACCTTGAGGATGCAGAGGCATCGACAGGACCCCTTGAACTCCGGATTGAGTCAGGGAGTGTGCTATTTGGGTTGATTTATTTACTATGATATTTCATTGATTTGATGATATGAGGTGGACATGTTCTGACACGATTGTTGATGATGCAGGCTAACGATAGCTTGCCGACCAGAATCACATATGGAGTAAAGGGGCCACACACAATTTCTAGAAAGGTTGAGGGAGAGGTGTGGACAACATCCCTGCCACAGCCTACTAGTACTCCCGCCGTGGCTCAAATTGTAGGTTAACAATTACCTAGTTCAAGAGGATCCACGATGCTGTGAGGGCAAACTGTGATAATCGTTCATGATGATTCTAAGGGGCGCGCAATAAGGCGGGGGCCTTATTCCTTAGAGCCCTTAGTCTCCCACAAGTTCACCTGGCAGAGTGTTGACTCCAGGGGTTATTGATGTTTACCAATCAGTCAAGTTGGTGAGTGGCACCCTTGGAGCACGTTGTGCATCCTGAAGGGCATGTCGCGCAAAAGAAACACAAGAATCGAGTGGCACCCTTGGAGCACGGGGTGCATCCTGAAGGGCACGTCATGCAAAAGAAACAAACGAGGCGAGTGGTACTCTTCGAGCACATGGTGCATCCTGAAGGGCACGTCGCATTGATGTTGATGAATGAACAAACTTAGATAGCCCTAAGACATTTAACACATTAAGAAATTATTAACCAACTTCCCTAATTAAATGTCACCCGTTCAAAATCAAAATCTAAGTCTAAAACTTCTCTAGGGTAAAATTTTGTTTAACCTTAAGAAAAAGACCCTAAAAAAATAAAATAAAAAATTTAAACTAAAACCCACTTAAGTAATAGTTTACTCCTCATAAAATTCTTGGGGTAAATGAAGAGAGTAAGAATTTAATTAAAACTAGTGGATTTAAAAATTGCAAAGAAGAAATTAATTCTTAACTTGGAAAAGTATAAAAAGATATTAAATTAATAATAAAAGGAAAAGATTAAATAGCGCAATTGCCATTTTGGCTTTATTTAAAAGGGGAAAGAAGGGAAAAATAAAAATTAGGAAACTAAGAATTGGAGGAAACATAATAAAGGAAAGAAGATAACTTATGGTAAAAAGCGAGGTCAACATAGTAAGGAAACTGCAATTAAGAACCTTCTAAAATGAACTAAATTAGCAACGTCTTTTTAGGGAAAGTATTTAAACCTGAAGGGGAATCTAGGAACACCTAGGAGTAATTATAGGAGCAACTCTAGGTGGGTGAGGGAAATGACTCATTTAATAAATTAAAGAAATTAAATTTTGGAGGAAAGTGGGGGATGAATGACACTTGTATGATGGAGAAATTTTAGATGATGTCATTAAAACTTAAATTAAAAAGGGATTTAGGTAAAGTTTGAAGGTCTAAAACTCTATAAAAGAAAGGGAAGAGAAGGAAGAAGGGGATCGGATGTTAGCATAACGTTACTCTGCCGGAATTGTGACTTGACTGATTACTTATGGAGAGTTGGGATTTTCCAGCTTGGATAGGAGTGGTAGCTCGGCCTTGCGAGGCGAGCTGGGAAGCTAGACGGGCCATTTGGATTGTGTGTGACCCCTTTGTGGCTCGGGGGGATAAGGGGGGAAACAGAGTACCCCTAGCGTTGGCTGGGAGGTACCGGTGAGGTCTCGACAGTCAGCAAGCGGGAGCGACATGGAGCGTGGGACGTCATTCGAGGTGGGCGTTAAGGCAACGGTATGTGTTTTCTTTTTATTTGAAAAATCGAATGCATTAGTACTATGATTTAGATATGCAATTTTATTGGGTAGACAAGCTGTTGGCTAGTTTCCGTCCTTCAGTACGGCCTTGGCGTTGGGTCATTCTGTTTCCTTGTTTTTATTTCCTGTGCCTTGAATGTAAGGAGATGATCTTCAAACAATGTCCTTTTGATGACCTACATTGCTTTATTCAAACTTGAGAATCGAGTCTATTGGATTCCAATCCTTGTTATTTAGGAAGTAGATGCCTAGACCCTATTAAAGAGATTGAAATCTATGTCGGGGTATTTTAGAGCTAGCTTGTACGAAAACCGAGTTGATCATGGAATTTGGAATCATGCGAGGTAGCGAACGGTTGCATACTGAGTGTTGAATGAATTCTGTCACTTGGGACTTGTGTTGACACCATGACTTTTGCCCTGGAATATGATTCAACCTGTGGTTAATTGGAGAACCTTTTTTTTATAAAATAACTAGTCCACGGATAAAATCCCAACTAGACCCGATTTGTGGCATGAAATCTGGGTTTAAATCCCATTAAAATGGCATAGGATATGAAATATGGTTGAGAGGCATGGCTTCCTGCCCCATGATTATGGTTGTTTCCTTTTTTCTCTTCGATCTTCTAAATTCGCTGAGTGAGGTTTGGTTATGTCGTGGGGTATTGGAAGTTTCTTGGGGCATGATCGAGTGAAACCCCTATTCCTATTTCTCACACAATGCACTCCGCATAGCTTTTGATAATCTTCTTTACAGGCACAGCGATGTGTTTTTTTTGTGTTTTTTTTCAAGCTCTGTAAATTGAGTCCACTGCCTGCATGGTTAAGGCAATTTATAAAACCTACGAACTCACAACATTTTCTTGGGACTGTGGTTTGATGCCGATTGAGGCGAGTGGGTGGCAGCGACCTTTGGGTGTGACTATTTTACTGTTTAGACCATGACTTGGAACCTGGTTGTTGCCGGTGATTACACATTGTTTCACCACCCGTTGTGCCCACAACTATACCATCGCGTGGGGGTACTCCCCACTGATCGCCTGGGTACAACCTTACTTTCCCACAGGGATGACCTTGATTGCCTTTCCTTGATTCACCTACCAGCAACCCTTCCAGGTGCGCCTCTGCACCGCGCCCCACCTTACAATCTTCAGCAGCAATTGAACATCCTCAGATGAGCCTCTGTAGCATTTTTTTTAATTGACAACTTCCTTCTAAAAAGAAAAATTTCAAAACCCCTTCTGGCGTGCCATATAGCGATTGTTATTTCCTCACTGACAGCCCTTGCATAGCGTGAGGAGTCTGTCCCAGAGTTTTTCCCCTTAAACCGCTATTGGATTCTTACCTGACTTGGGCCTCCTCCAAATTTTTTTGTTTCTAAAAGAAAACAACTTCAGTTGCCATACCGTTTAAACGCCACATCCTTGGCTTGCTCGGTTACCCAGTTGCCGGAATCTAAAATGCCTGTTTCTTTGCCCTTTCATTTATGTAATGGTAGCTAGTAAAAGATGCTGTCAGAAGGTTGATTAATCAAGTGATATTTAAGTTGGTAGTTTGTTTTTAAATATTTTTGTTTCTAAAAGATAAATGCAGATTAACAGCACTGGATAAAGGATTGTTAAACAACACTGGGAAAAGGGTTTCTTTTTACATTTTTATATTTAAGACTGATACACAGCGCTGGGAAAAGATTTTATTCATAAATATATATTTAAGACTATTACATAGATCTGGAGAGGATTTTATAAGATTGATAAATGAACAAGGTAGCTTTTATTTCTATTTGCTAGATGATAAATTTTTCACTGAGGTTATTTAATTATGATGGAATGATTTACAAATATAAAGGTAATAGAAATTTTATAAACTTGGTAGTGATGATTAGCATTGAAATAATGAGTTGTCGATAATAGTAGAGATGCTTTAATTGATAATTGGATAAATTTCGATTGGTTATATGTTTAGGTTTCGATTTAACAAGTTGCTGCAAGTAGTTGTGAGTCACATCAATTTGGGAGTGGGACCTCGATAAACCATAATTGAACTTAGAGTTGTCACTATTTGTAATATGATAGTTATTATTTCAAGGTTATTACAATATAGAAGGTGACGTGGTTATGCTTAGTCATTGAAATTTTATTATATTGGAAGCATGCAAGGAGTATTGTGATTGATAAATTAATTGCAAGGTCATCATAATATAAGATGTGATGTGTTATGTTAGTGATAATAGAATTTTAGGGTATAAGATGTGATGTCTTATGTTAATGTTAACATAATGTTAATTGCGGAGTTAATTTAATAGTAGCATAATGTTTTTATTATTTTATGGTAACGTTGTTGAGATTGTTGAATTGTTAACATATAATGTAATGAATTGAACTAAGTACAATCAGTTGTTATGAGTTAGTAATTGGGGAACATAAATTAATAGAATTTAATGGAGCAGCTGGTCTGAAATTAATACCCATTTGAGTCATAGATAATGCCTTGTTTTAACAATGGTCAGTTGTTGTCGGAGTCTTTCGGACTTGTGCCTTCCGTAGAATTCATGGTCGCTCATTTAATTATTGTTGAACTAGATCATAATCAGTTAATTGCTTGGTCTGCTTGTGTCGGGCAAGATGTAGACACCTCCATGTTCCTCAAAATAGTCGCCATCCCTGAGACCTTAAATGGTTAAGATCGATGGGAACCTGGGCTTGAGCGTTTCTTATGTGTCTTGGAGGTCCTAACCTTTGCAGGGTAGGACAGACGGGTAGTCAGTCTCACTTATTGTCGATTGATTGTCATTAAATGCATGCAGTTACTTGATGTACGTCTTACGTCGTCTTGTTGTGTTCTTCGTTGTTGCATCTTGTTAGTCGTCGGGTGGCGAGGCAGAGTCAAATGTGTTGTTTCCCTTGTACACGCGTGCACACACTTTTAAGAACAAAAAAAAAATTGCACTTTCTATAAGAGGTTTGTCGTCGTAACGAGGAGGGACGTTACAATTAGGACTTATGCTTGGATCTGAATATTGATCGTAAATGGTTTGGATGTTTAGATTGTTAGTGGACCCTTTTTCTTAGCCTAGTTGTTTGTCTGGTTGATTGATCTCCCATGGTCTTCGTTCTGCATGACTTGACAACTCTGTGGTGTTGATTGAGACCCTTGCATTGTTTTCCTTCATCCCTACCTCGCCAGTCCTTGCCTGAGCAATCGGCTAGGAGCCTAATCTACGGTCGTCGCCTTAGCGTTAAAAGACCTATGGACCTCAACGCCCTAATTTTTTGTGCAAGGTTGGTGAAGCGAAGGACGAACTCAGTCGTCTACCTCTATTGTTGTCATTGGCTGAATGGTTTGTCATGCTCCTTGATGCATTTAATAACCTTGAATTTGATTGATGGAAAAGATCTTTATTGTGTGTTTTATGTTTCGATAAGTTTATCTCTGCATTTTATGTATTGTTGGATGAACCCGCACTGTGTTGCATCGCCTCCCTCGCAACTTAACCCTATGACTATTTAATGGCCCTTTTTCTCTGCAAACTTGTCTTTGCATAGTAATAATGGATGAATTATGTCTTGAGATTTTGCCCATTCGTTGATTGCCTAAATTTTTTGTGGTCAACGTTCTGGTTGGGTTTTACTGTTCCTTGGTTTGGATCTTTATGTTCTGCGTTACTCTTTGTGGATTTATATTCCTGAGATGTGATAAGCGTAAACCTCTATCTGCGGTTTCTTCTTGTGTATTGACTTGTCTTATTTTCTACGTTGTCATCATGTATCACTGGTAAAATCCTTACCTCTGTGCTGGTAGTTGTGGTAACAAATGTAAAGCTATATATACATGTTATCCCTGCTGTGGTAATTTGACAGGGTTGAGAAAGAAAAATATAGATACATATTAATAAAATTGTAGGTTGTATCTTCAGCGTTGGTAATGTGGTTGGTTGTTAACCTAGCTCTGTGTATTCATCACCAAAAAGGGTAAACAAACTGTTTAATTATCTTGCTGGCAAATGGTTTCTATATGTTTTTGGTAGAGGCCATCTAAACTCAGCGTCTTCATCTTTTTAACAGAGATTTAACCCTGAGAAAGTATCAATCAATGGTGAAATTATCCATTGTTTCCTTTTGCCACGCGTTTTTCCTTACCCTATGTTTTCTGAACCATTTCTGGATAGCGTTTAACTTGGGCTGCACTTTACCCCGTGCATTAATCGGAATTTACCTTCACTCTTATTTTTGGCATTTTTGAGAACATAAACGTGTCAAGGCAACGCTCCCTCGATTGGTATCTGCCCTCACAGTGTCAATTGGTTAGAGTTTAATTTACCTCCATATGCCTGAGAAGCAGTTGATGGTTCGACAGAGAATCTCGACTCCTTATCTGGGATAATCCCTCCAGCACGAGCCTTACCAAATCATGGCATTAATGGCATTAGGTAAGATAGCGATAACAGGTTGTGAGGGTCACTTTTGCCTCCTATGTAGGTCCCATCTCAAGTGGCTGCATTGGCTTCTTAAAACAAGTGGACACTGCGTGCATTCACCGAGGGTGAATAGAATGCTCTTGATGGGCATAATCCTTCCATTATATAGCTGTGTTTCTTAGTCCCCTACGCACTGCATTTGGTAAATTTAAACAACCATCTTTTGCCTTATAATCGGAGCCCTGAAGCTTGTTAGACTCTCTTTCATTCTCTCTTTTGCTACCAGCCTCTTAACCAATGCTTGCGCAGGATAGTAAGTGCCACTGCCATCTAAGAATGACTATTTTAAACCTTGTAATAACTCCTACCAATGTGTACATATTCTTGGATTTCAAAATCAACGGTCTAACTAGGGGTGTAATTTATCTGCTGTGATATGTCAAATTATATCTATATTTAGCACTTGCTTTCCTTAAATGTAATGAAACAGAAATCTAGAATCATTGACAAGAGTGTATATTTACTAGGTTATGACTATTTTAAATGTATTGGAATCAAATCATAAAGATAGTAAACAAACCCAATATTATAGCAGAGAAATTCTTGAATTAAAATCTAAAACTATTTCTGATTGGTAAGAGTATAGTCTCCTTAAATGTATATAACGAGACAGATTTAAGGTAGAAAATCTGCAGGAGTGTATATCTACACCGTTATAGATTATAGCGATGAATTATTTTAAATGTAATTAAATTTATAGATCATAGCCATGAATTATTTTAGATGTAATTGAAATCATCTTGACTTATCACTACATATATTAAAGTTGGGATATCATAAGCTTGTTGGGATGAAAAATAATAGTACCTTCCAAAAGATTCTAATTATATTCTTTTAGTTTATCATATAGTAAGTGAGAAGAATAAATGATAATAAGTGAACCTTTCTTTATTATAATTATTAGATATATTAAACTTATGGAGATAAGTGCAAATCTTTAGTTATGGTTCAGGTTAGTTAGAATTATAGGAACTTGAGGTGTAGTTGGTAAGTTTAAATTAATCTGATTATATTTGTCGATGCACTAGAATTGAATTTATTATAACATTGGTAGAATTACTTAAAATGCATAGTAATGGAAAAACTACAGTACTAGTGATGAAGGACTTGATTTATAGGTGGTGAAATTGTCCTTGTTATATGAGAATTGATTATGCGTTATAAATTGTAATTATGATGGCTATGTTTCAAATTGAAGTTTATTGATCTTCATAATTTGTTTTTTCATACCAGGATGGCGTTACAGATAATTAGATCGTACTGTATTAAATTGTTCGATTCTTGAGCAAGAGATTTATTTCTAAATTATTGATGTTGAAATTCTAAGATTGATGGTTATACTAGGATTGGATAAGGGAATTAAACACCTCCTTGTTCCTCATAACAGTCACCAGCCCTGAGACCTTAAATGGTCAAAATCGATGGGAACCTGAGCTTGAGCGTTGCTTATGTGTCCTAGAGGTCCTAACCATTGCAGGGTAGGACGGATGGGTAGTCAGTCTTATTTATGTTGTCGATTGATTGTCGTTCTTCGCTTTCAAAATCTCGATGTGCGTCTTAGGTCATTATGTTGTGGTTGCAGTTTCATGCTTCATGTTCGTCATCATATGGTGATGCAGAGTCGAATGTATTTATTACCCTTGTACACACGTGCACACACACACCCAAAAAAAATAAAAATGCACTTGTTTTAAGAGGTTCGTCGTCGTAACGAGAAGGTTCCTTACAATAAGCACATGGTCATTCTTGTAGTCTATGTTGATGACTTAATCATAATAGGAAATAATGAATCTGACATCAAAGAAGTTAAGGAAGAACTTAAAGCAGGGTTCAAAATGACTGGTTTAGGGACACTTCATTATTATCTTGGAGTTGAAGTATCTCAACATCCTAACCAAATATTCCTTAGTCAAACTAATTATGCCACTGAATTGTTAAAGAAATTTGGCATGGAATATTGTAAACATTCTATTACCCCCATGGAGCGGAAATTGAAACTTTCAAAATTTGAAGGGGGGGAATTGGTAAACAATACAAGTTACAGGAAATTGGTTGGAAGTCTAATTTGTTTGACAAATACTTGACCAGATTTGTCATATTCAGTCAATATACTTTCAACGTTTATGTGGGAACCAAGGGAAAGTCACTGGAATTCAACCAAAAGGGTATTGAGATACATTCAAGGTACAAAATATTTTGGTCTTCTCTACAAAAGAAACAAAAAATTTACACTTTTTGGATATGCTGATGTTGATTTTGCAGGTGACGTTGATGATAGAACATCCAGTTTAGGTTATTTCATGAATATGGGTTCAACAACAGTATCTTGGAATTGCAAAAAGAAGATAACAATTGTCAATTCTTCAGCAGAGGCAGAGTACAAATCATCTTGGGAAGAAACATGTGAGATTGTGCGACGACGCATAATTTTAGAAGATCTTCATGAATCTCATAAATCGCCAACTACTTTATTGATCGACAGTCAGTCAACAATAAAGATGGTCAAGAATCCAATATTTCATTCAAAGACTAAACATGTCAACACCAAGTACCACTTCATCAGATCACTCATCATCAAAGGAATCATCAAGCCTCAGTTCTGATCATCTAAAGATCAAACTTCAAATATTTTTAGCAAACATCTTGGAAAAATAAAGTTCACTAAGTTCAGAGACGAACTTGGTATTTGTAAAAATGAACTTTCGGATTAAAGGGGGGATTGTTAGTCTCATAATCCTAAAGTTTTATAGTCTAAGTATTTTCTAGTTTAAATGTTTTTAGAAATTAGTTTGTTCTAGTTTGTTAATATAAGGACACCTAGCTACTATGTAAAGGACACATATCATACTCATGTGATTATGTGATTGGTTGTTCTCCTAAATTTTAATTTAAAGTTAAGCTATATAAACAAGCTCCTTCTTCAAGTGAGGTTAACAAATTAATTATGAATCCTCACTTAAAATTGTAATCACTTTTTCCTTATTAATAAAATTAAATGTTTGATGTAAATTGAATTAACTAAAAAACTAAATTCAAATAAAACATATAAGTATTTTAATTCAAAACCAATTACATATTACTTTTCATATTTTATAATAAAGTTTTACCCACAAGATCTAGTATTTAAATGCATGCCCATTTTTACTCACAATATTTAATATTTAAATGCATGCCCCTATTTTTTATATTTTAATGTTGTTTTACCTAAATATATAATATATTATATATTTTTTATTATAATCTACGTTGTAATAAAAAAAAAATGTCACAATATGAATGGTAAGGGGTGCATACCTTTATTGATTATCAATGAAGTAATTATAGATTATTTATTTTTATAAATGAATAATTTTTCTTTTTTCATAACTATGGATTTGAAGATCATATATTTTGGAGATAATATGTCATAAAATTTATTTAGGAATTTAAATACTATTAAATAAAATTAAAAAAAATATATGATTTTGAAGAACATTTATATTAATATATTTTTAATGAAAATGAAAATGAAAATTTATTTTTCAAAACTATTTATATTATCAATTTAAGTTTTAAACTTGATGAAATTTATTTAAGAATCTAGACACTATTAAATAAAATT
>JASDQU010010272.1:9235-20697 GCA_032191745.1 Picea mariana | reverse complement strand
CGAGAGTTCTCCTTTGGGTTAGTTAGGTTCTTTCTCAAGCTTTGGTTCTCCTCTGGAAGTGATTTGAAACCTATAGCAATCATTTTTAAGCTTTGATTCATCATTTTACAAGCCCTTTTGGTATATTTTTATGTACATATCCATGTTTATCTTAGAAAAATAGTGTATATATTTACTTTTTGAAATTATAGGTGCATACATATGTTCTTTTATGTGGACACAAAATCATATGTGTCTTGGGAAAGACTCTTTTCCTCTAAGCCATGAGTTTGTTGTTTGAGGAGTCTTTATGTCTCTTCACGTTCTCTAAAGCCTTTTTGAAGTCTCAAAAAGTAGTTGAAGCTTTAAATTAAAGAAAAACAATTTTTTTTGTGCTTCTATGGGTTCTTTATTTTTCTTGGATTTCTTAACTACAGGAAAATTATTTTACTTAGTGTCTATGTTTCTTGATCATTATTGTAGTTTTTTTAATCTATGTTCAATACTTTTTTTTGGTTCCTTCCTTTTTTTTTCAAACATATATATATATATATATATATATATTATTTTAGCATATTTTATTTAACTTTTGTTTTAGTAGCAAGAAAAGAAAAACTAGTTTGTCGTTAGACATGTCTCTTTATTTCTATTGTATTGTTTTGCATTCATATTTGAAAAAAGAAAATTATATTAGTATAGGAATTTGTTTTTTATTGTCATCTTCAAAATAATTTAAATGGAAAAAGAACAAAGAACACTATTTTGTTTTCTTCTTTTTCTTTTCTCGCAATCTAGGAAACATAGTTCATGCATTATGCTTCCTTGAAACTCATTTCATTCAATAATTAGAGTGATGTTTCCTTTGCCAGTATTCTTATAATTTTATTTTTGCAAGATTCTCTAACACATCGTTAGTTGCACTTCCATACCCTGAGTAAAGAACAAATGCTAAAATGAATGCTTAATTAAAATGAACTAGACTTTTTGTTGATAGAACACTAATTGGTCTAGGTGTAGGGTCTTGGAACAATATTGGAGATTTAACTCTCTAAGGGAACTCAAACTCAAACATATATTGTTGATTAATGAGAGATCAAAATCCAATTTCACATAGGAGTTGTTGGGGAAGGTCCTCTAACACAAGAGTTAAATATTAGGTGGAAGGCCATGGATTTGGTGAAATTGGTGTCTAGCTGTGACTAGAGGCTCAACTAGAATGTACTAAGGAACCAACTGTATTGATTGGAGACGATGGTTTGTGGTATCCCAAAATGTACCCACTATTATTTGAAGAAGATCTTGACGGTGGCCTCTGTTGTGATGCTCTTCTTGCAGGCGGCCAAAATCGCCATCTTGGAAATTGATCAAAAACCATGAAAACACATTCATTTCCCTGCTTGGTTGAAGGAAGGCCCGCCATGTAGTCCATTGAGATGGATTCCCAGGGCTCGTCGAGAGTAGTAAGAGGGGTGTGCATGCCTTATTTCTTAATGGCCAGTTTGGCAGTGGTGCAGGCTGTACATGATGTGATATAGTTGTTGACATCCTATCGAAGTTTCAGCCAATAGAAATTATTAAGCAACATTGACACTGTATTCTCTATGCCAAAGTGTCTTTCCACCCGACTATAGTAAGATTCCCAAATAAGTTTTTATTTCTCTCTTGATGGAACACATAGATGGCCCATATGACACAACTACCCATCCTGCAAATTAAAATCAGTGACAGTTGTGTTTTCCCAACATCTGGTAGGTAGTGGCGAAGTGAGGATCTTGCTCATAGAGTTGGGGCTATCTTGAGGTCTCATGTCTGCAGGAGTGTACAATAGTGGTTAGTGCAGCAACTAGAGGTCGACTGAGGTAGTCAACGACACGGTTGGTGATCCTTGTATTATACTTGATGTTGAGATGGAATTGTTGCAAGTATGTGAACCACTTCTCATAGCAGTCATTTTGAAATTTTCCTTGTGTGTGCTTGAACTACATAGCCTTATGATTAGTTTGGATGGTTGTCTCCTTCCCRAGAATGTAATGCCTCCACTCGTGATAGTCTTGTACAATGAACCACATTTCTTTGTCGTAAGTGGGGTACTTRCGGACAATATCTGATAGTGTCTCACTATGATATGCCATAGGATGACCATGTTGAGTGASAAATGCACCCACATCATAGTCTAAAGCATCTGTCTCAATATCAAAAGGAAACTGCAKGTCAGGTAATGAGAGCRCCAGGGTTGAGCACAAGAGTTGCTTCAAATCATTGAACACTTTTTGTTGCAACTGGACGCACATGATTTTTTCCTTTCCACCACCCCTGGTCACTTGGCTAAGGGCCCATGCAATGTGGGAGAATCCCAACACAAACCTGCGATAGAAATCAGAAAGGACTAAAAAGTTATGAAGCTCAGTGAGTGTCGTCTAGGATAGCCATTTACGGATGACTTGGATCTTGGCTAGATCGACATGAAACCCCTGCTCATCAACAATTTATCCTAGGCAGTGGACCTTGTTCATGCCGACGGATCATTTTTCCAAATTCGCATATAGTTTGTGTTGTTGCAGGGTGTGAAAAACTTGTTGCATGTGCTGCAAGTGTTCCTCCCACTTCTTGTTGAAGATGAGGATGTCATCCAAATACACCACCACAAAATAATTGGTGAAAGGCCGCAAGATATCTTCCATCATCCTCATGAAAGTTGTTGGAGAATTTTTCAAGCCAAAGGGAATGACCAACCATTCAAAAATACTTTCTTTGGACTTGAAGGTAGTCTTCCATACATCAATATTCTCTATTGGGACTTGGTGGTACCCAAAATTCAGATAAATAATACTGAATTATTTGGCCCCCTTGATTTGGTCAAGGAGATCATCAATTCGGGGAATTGGGTACTGGTTCCTAACTATGATTTCATTTAGGTCCCAGTAATTAATTCAAAGTAACCAAGACCCATATTTCTTCTGCACAAGCACGATTGGGCTTTGATAAGGTGATGATATTGGGTGGATGTGCCCCTTTTCTAGCATCTCTTGGATTTGGCACTTGATTTTCTTCATTTTCTGACAGAGAGTTGTGATAGACTGGCCCATTGGGTAGAGATGCATTGGGGGTCATATCGATTGAGTGCTTGACCTGACAGTGCAGAGGTACCCCAATGGGTGAGGAGAAGATGTATTTTTATTCCTCCATGAACTTATCTACTCGCTTCTACTGTGTGGAGAGACTTGTTGTGGAGTTCATGGATGTAGCTGCAAAATTCCGCTCACTTTGAGCGTGAATCACGAAGAAGACAAGATTACCGGTCTAATACATGACCTTCTTGCATTGCTTGGCAGAGATCAAGGAAATGGCAGTAGATGGGACTACCTATGGTATCCTGTCTAATTTCTTGTCCAAGGTAATAATAAAACTATGATGCCTAGACTCATATACAACATGACATTTCCATAAATAAGGTTGGACCAAAATAACATCACAAACTTCAAGGGGGTAGACATCACACAATACATCATCTTTGAAGTTATTTATGCCATATGTCGGGTGACATTGTTTCTTGACGTGGAGATATCTCCCTTGGCAGAGCAATCCAATGGTGTATGATTGTGGGTGTGGTGTTGTTGTTAGGGAAAACCACTTGAAAACCTCTGTTGATATGAGGTTCTTTTTTCTACTGCTATCAATGATAAAGTGCAGCGAAGTACCCTTCACCCACATCTGTGAATGAAAGAGGTGCTCACCTTCCTTTGGTTCATCAAGTTCGTTGCAGTGGACTTTGGTGGTGGTAGCAATGGTGGCACAGGGTTCTACATCAATGATTTGTCTCCCTTTTTGTAGTTTTGAATCTTTCATATGATTCATAGGCTTTCACCTCATCCACTAATGAATTCTTTGAGAGACATTCAATGGTGTTATACCAGGGGTTGTTATGGAACTCACACCATTTCCCATTGGCTTTATTTCTCTTCCCATTGTCCTTCTTTGTTTGCGGTTTGGAATGGTTGTCCTGAGGTTGTCCATCCTTTCTCTTTCCTTTGTTCTACAGGTTGGAGCTGCATTTTTCCTTCTTCTACTTTGATGGGTTTGCAGACCCAAACTATCGTGTCTTTTGTTTAAGCTTCTGCTCAATTTTGACAGCATATCGATAAGATGTGCCCAAAGACAAAATTTCCAGAAACTTCATTTATTTCTAGATGTTTCTATGCATAATTTCATGGTACTTGAGCACTATATTTTGCTCAGATTCTTTGATACCCAGCTTGGTGCACAAGGTATGGAAGACATTGGTGAAATMTAGCATTKTTTGGTCCCTTTCCTACCACAGTGTGGTCCATTTTGTATATAAGTCGTCATAACTTCCAACAAGGTAGTATTGTTACTCAATAGAATCCTTGAAGGAACCCATAGTGGGTGAAACTATAAATAATTTAGATYCATTTGTTTCCATTTTCTCACAAAARGTCTCCCACCAAACTTTGACATGGGGGTCCACCTTGAGGAGTGCAAATGWAATATTTTCTCTATCAAAAAAGTTGTGGATAGAAGAATACCCTTCTAGAAGGTTTAACCATTAGTCTACAACATTCGCATCTATTTGAACTTCAAATATAGAAATATCAAWGTTGATATTACCTTGAAGGGAGTGGTGCCTCCACTTGAGGTAGATGCGTCGCCTGTTGGCAGTCATCGAAGGATTTGCKCAAAGTTATCCATCATCTCGTTCCCTTGTCGCGAGARGGCTTCCTCAAGGAACAATTTAAAGGGATATACTTCCCCATCATATATATTTTCTTCCCCCATGGGCRTTCATTGGGTTCAGTGAGGCCGATCTTGTAAGATATCAACTGGTTCGAGTCCGAACTGCTTATACCCTGACCTCATTGGGTACATGCACAAAGAAACAAATGAAGAGAAGACCGCTTTGATAATGTTGATATGGATTTATGGGTGGAATGAAATGAAAACACAGATATTTAATATTAACACAGAGACACAATGAATACTAATAGAGATATAGTAAAACTGGACTTCTATTAAATAAGAAATATGCAAAAACTGTAAAAATGCACACTAAAACAAGATTGCTAGAATGGTGATCTCTGAGAAGAGATGTGACGGCTACGCTATTTGAAAGAAGATAAGTACAATGAGGATTCAAATTATTTTTTACATAAAACATGAATGCCAAAACCCTATACATCCAAATACCTAACCCTAAGAGATGAAGCTCCAAAATTCATGTAGAACCTATTGGGGTAATTTGGTACATCAACTTCCCGGGGTCGTAACTTTTGCATACGATCTTCATTTTAGGTGCATGATAGCCTGTTGGAAAGTTCTATCCGAGGAATACACATTATTCCATCACATTCTAACTCTAACTATAGTGTGACTATGGTGGGCCCAAAAAACACTGTTTAGGGACTCAAAATGGCCCCGAAAGTTTAGGACCTGAAAAGCTAGAAAAAAACTGCAAAGATAAAAAAATGTAAATGCCAAGATGAAAGCTGTGTGTGAGACAGTTGGAAGAGGTGGGTGGCCACCGATATCCACCTAGATCAGGGGATGTATTAATATTCTCCTTCTAACAGATATCTTACCATCGACTTCATCTCATTTATTGTGGGATTAGGATATATAGTCTTTTTAGTACCTTGGGTCTTGCAGTCATTAGTGGCAGGTTCCCTTGCTATTCAAAGTTGGAATAGATCAATGTCCCCTTATTGATAGATTACACAAGTTTTTGAAGTCAACTCATTCATTCACACTTTCTATAATGTACTAGGTCCTTTATTCCCATTATCATTATCGGTGGGTTGTCTCGAATTTGTAAATAGTATACATCAATGACCAATAATCAAAAGGTGTCTCAGTATGTTCAACTTCAATTCATCTATTCACATGGTGTAGAGTTGTAGCATTGACGGTATGTTTTAAAGACATGAGGTTTTTAGTAGCATCACCTCTTTTATGCTCCTACCCAAGTTGTATTATAGAATACAACTCCTTTACTTGACATTGGTACTTGAGGAGGTTCAGTTTGTTCATCTCTTTGATTCGAGTTATTATCCTGTAATTGTAGGACACAAATCCACTCTATATTTGTTTGTGTGTATGATCTCTTTTGAAATGGATCCCTTGTGTACTCATCCTTCATGGCCATGATCACTTATTATATACATACTTCATGGATCCACAATGTAATTGATTTGGAAACCATTCTTTCATCACTCCTAAGCATGGGTATGTCAGCCTTGCAAAGAAAGTAGTGTCATACATGTTTTATTCTGTAGGTATTGTTTGATCCAGATTATTTTCGGCACGAAATGAGAGCAGAGATATAATAAAGAAATGCACAGAGATATCGCGTATATCCAATAATATAGCAGAAATATATCAAATATGCAACCATAAACATAGAGATACAATAATACACGATTTATATTAATGAAATAAATGTACAGAGACTGTAAAAATACAGAGTGAAAGACTCGCTAGAATGGTGGCAACTTATCTCTGAGAAGAGATGTGACAGCTACTCGCACTCGCAAGAAGATGGTTACAATGAGGCTCTGAAGGACTTTTTACAATAAACAGGAATTCCAAAAACGCTAGACATCCAAAAACCTAACCCAAGGAGATGAAGCGCCAAAATTCATGTGGGCCCCGTTTGGGTAAGTGAGTACATCAACTTCCCGGGGTAATAACTTTTGCATACGATCTTCGTTTTAGGCGTGTGATAGCTTGTTCGAAAGGTGTCATTGAGGAGATTGAATTTGGGGGCTCAATCATGCTTTTAGCTATCATTGAGAACCTTGATCTTGAAAAACCTTCATTTGGGCCCTCAAAATGGCCCCAAAATTTTAAAACTGCTAAAAATAGTAAATTGCCAAAATTGCCAGAAAAATATTTTGAGCCAATCGAAAAAGGTAGGTGGCCATTGATATCCACCTAGATCAATCCTCCCTCCTTAGGAAGCAATGGTTTCCATTGCATTGAGTTCTCAGGGGAGAGGGAAAAACGTTTGTTGAATCTGAATCTTGGTGAGTTTCTTGCCTTGTTGGAGACGTCGTGTTGCTCAATTTGTGGAAGTTTGTCACGAACCTATTGAGTATGAGGTTGTTCAACAAGTTAAGCTACATGAGAGGATGGTCTGTGGAAGGAATATTTGTGCTTTGCTACAACATTTTCAACCTGCTTCTGTTGGATAGAAGGTGCTTGGGGTGAGGTTGTAGTGGTTCCAATGTCCTTCTGTTCCTGTTTTGAACGGATTGTGAAGAAGTTGAATTTTGCAGTATGAGATACTACCTTACGGCACCTTTTTGGTGAAACAATAGTCGGAACTACCTCTGGTATTCTATAGAGATGACCCCCCAAAGTAACAATGACACTGCGGGGTCGAGACTCATAAATAACATGGAACTTCCACATACATGGTTGGCCCAAGAGAACATCATATAAATCTAGTGGGGAAACATCACATAACACCTCATCCTTGAAGGGATGCATGTTGTATGACAGTCGACACTGTTGGCTGACATGAAGATCTCATACTTGGTGAAGCCACCAGATGTTGTATGGTTGTGGGTGTGGTGTTGTCGACAATCCCAACTGTTTGATGACCTCTTCTCAGATGAGGTTCTTATGGCTTCCACTATCAAAAATAAAATGTAGTGGGGTCCCCTTCACCCACATATGTGAATGAAAAGGGCGCTCCCCCTCTTCAAGATCTGTTGGTTCTTCTTGTTGAATTGCGGTGGTCGCGACAATAGTAGTGGGGTCTGCGTCAATGATCTATCCTTTACCAATATTTTCATAATCAGATTCTGAATCAGGGTTCGGCTCCTTGTCTTTGATCTCGGCCACCAATGACTATTTCAAGCGACATTCATCGATGTTGTGCTAGGGGATTTTATGTAAATCGCATCATTTTCTGGTGTCCTTCTTTGTCTTCCCGTGACCCTTCTTTTCCTGTGTCTTGGACTAGTTTTCGGGAGACTGTTTGTTAGGGTCATCTTTGTCATACTTTGGTTGTTGCGAATTTGCAGAACCAAAATCCCATTTGTTCTGGTGCTTAAATTTCTACTCGATTTTAACAGCATATTGATAAGAAGCATCGAGTGATGAGATGTCCAGAAAATCCATTTCAGTTTGGATGTATCTTTGTAGAGCCCCATGGTATTTCAAAACCAAATGTCGTTCGGAGTCTTTGATACCCATCCTGGTGTGCAAGGTATGGAAGGTATTAGTGAAATACAGAACTACTTGGCCCCTCTCTTTCCCTAGTGTGGTCCATCTCATGTACTGGTCCTCATAGTTGCCAACAGGGTAATATTGTTCCTTTACCGCATCCACAAAAGAATCCCAAGTTGGATCGGACCCATATATTTCAGACTCCTCTGTGGAACTATGCTCCCAATAAGTTTCCCACTAATGTTTGACATGGGGGATAGCTTTAAGGAGTGCGAAGGTGATCTTTTCTTTGTCATAAAATTTGTGAACAAAGAAATAACCTTCTAGTAGATTTAACCATTTGTCTAGGACTTCTGCATCTATCTGTCCTTCAAATACATGAATATCAAAATTAAATTGTACCTTGAAAGGCGAGNTCGGAAAATTTGTGAACAAAGAAATAACCTTCTAGTAGATTTAACCATTTGTCTAGGGCTTCTGCATCTATCTGTCCTTCAAATACATGAATATCAAAATTAAATTGTACCTTGAAAGGCGAGGTGCCTCCAAATTGGCCTCTTGATGAAGATGCGCCTGATGCTATTGGCAGCTGTTGAAGGATGTGGGCAAAATTATCCATTATTTCATCCCTCTATCACGTGAGAGCTTGCTCAAGCAACAGATTGATAGGATCATCTGCTTCGTCGTTTTTCTTTTCTTCCACCATTGAGGGTTTCTTGGTTGTGTGAGAGTGATTTTCTTCAAGAGAGACAAGCTCGAGACCTAACATTCTATACTTGGACCTCGTCGGGGACATGCACTGAAAAAATGATCAAGAATAGCCTGCTCTGATACCACTGATCCGGATTATTTTTGGCATGAAATGAGAGCAGCGATATAATAAAGAAATGCACAGAGATATCACATATATCCAATAATATAACAAAAATATATCAGATATGCAACCATAAACATAGGGATACAGTAATACATTATTTCTATTAATGAAATAAATGTAAAGAGACTGTAAAAATACAGCGTGAAAGACTCGTTAGAATGATGGCAGCTTATCTCTGAGAAGAGATGTGACGGCTACTCGCATTCATAAGAAGATGGTTACAATGAGGCTCTAAAGGAATTTTTACAATAAATAGGAATGCCAAAAACCTTAGACATCCAAAAACCTAACCCTAGGAGATGAAGCACCAAAAGTCATGTGGGCCCCATTTGGGTAAGTGAGTACATCAACTTCCCGAGGTCGTAACTTTTGCATATGATCACCGTTTTAGGCATGTGATAGATCGTAGGAAAGGTATCATCGAGGAGATTTGTTTTGGGGTTTCAATATTGAATTTAGATATCATTTAGAACCTTGAACTCGAAAAACTTTCATTTGGGCCCTCAAAATGGCCTCAGAAGTTAAAAACCGCTAAAAATAATAAATTGCCAAAATTCCCAGAAAATTGTTTTGAGATAGTCGAAAAAGGTGGGTGGCCACCGATATCCACCTGGATCAATCCTCCCTCCTTAGGAAGAAATGGTCTCCATTACGTTGAGTTCCCAGGGTAGACGGAAAAGAGTTTTCCGAATCTGCATCTTGGTGAGTTGCTTGCCTTGCTAGAGACATCGCGCTACTCAGTTTGTGCAAGTCTGTCAAGAACCTGTTGAGGCTGAGGTTGTTCAACAAGTCGGGATACATGAGAGGACGGTGTGTAGAAGGAATATTTTCACTTTTCTACAACCTTATCGACCTGCTTTTGTTGGATAGAAGGTGCTTGGGGCGAGGTTGTAGTGTTTCAAATGTCCTTTTGTTCCTCTTTTGAACAGATTGTGAAGAAGTTGAATTTTACAATATGCGATGCTAACTTGCGGCACTTTTTGGGTGGAACAATAGTCGGAACTACCTCTATTATTCTATAGAAATGACCCCCCAAACTAACAATGACACTATGGAGTTGAGACTCATAAATAACATGGCACTTCCACATATATGGTTGGCCCAAGAAAACATCATAGACATCTAGTGGGGCAACATCACATAATACCCCATCCTTGAAGGGTTTGATGTCGTATCAAAATCGACATTGTTGGCTGACACAAAGATCTCATCCATGGCAAAGCCACCCGATGTTGTATGGCTGCGGGTGTGGTGTTGTTGACAATCCCAACTGTTTGATGACCTTTGCTGAGATGAGGTTCTTATGGCTTTTGATATCAACAATAAAATGTAGCGAGGTCCCCTTCACCCACATATGTGAATGAAAAAGGTGCTCCCCCTCTTCAGGATCTATTGGTTCTTCTGGATGAATTGTGACGGTCGTGACAATAGTAGTGGGGTCTATGTCAATGATCTGTCCTTAACCTATATTTTCAGAATCAGATTCTGAATCAGGGTTTGGCTATTTGTCTTTGATCTTGGCCACCAATGAATGTTTCGAGCAACATTCATCAGTGTTGTGCAAGGTGATTTTGTGGAAATCGCACCATTTTCCGGTGTCCTTCTTTGTCATCCCCTGACCCTTCTTTCCCTGTGTCTTGGACTTGTTTTCGGGAGACTATTTGTTAGGGCCATCTTTGTCATACTTTGGTTGTTGTGGATTTGCAGAACCAAAATCCCATTTGTTCTGGTGCTTAAATTTCTACTCGATTTTAACAGCATATTGATAGGCAGCACCGAGTGATGAGATGTCCAGAAAATCCATTTCAGTTTGGATGTATCTGTTTAGAGCCCCATGGTATTTTAGAACCAAATTTCATTCAAAGTCTTTGATGCCCATCTTGGTGTGCAAGGTATGGAAGGTATTGATGAAATCTAGAACTGCTTGTCCCCTCTCTTGCCGCAGTGTGGTCCATCTCATGTACTGGTCCTTATAGTTTCCAACATGGTAATATTGTTCCTTTACCGCATCCACAAAAAAGTCCCAAGTGGGATCGGACCCATTTATTTCAGAATCCTCTGTGGAACTCTACTCCCAATAAGTTTCCCACCAATGTTTGACATGGGGGAGAGATTTAAGGAGTGCGAAGGTGATCTTTTCTTTGTCGGAAAATTTGTAAACAGAGAAATAACCTTATAGTAGATTTAACCATTTGTTTAGGGCTTCTGCATCTATCTGTCCTTCAAATACAGGAATATCAAAATTAACTTGTACCTTGAAAGGAGAGGTGCCTCCAAAGTGGCCTCTTGATGAATATGTGCCTGATGCTATCGATAGGCGTTGAAGGATGTGGGAAAAATTCTCCATCATTTCATCCCTCTGTCGCGTGAGAGCCTTCTCAAGCAACATATTGATAGGATCGTCTACTCTGTCATTTTT
>JASDQU010010271.1:326456-340871 GCA_032191745.1 Picea mariana | reverse complement strand
GATTGGAATATCTCTGTTGTCTAAAGATTGGAATATCTCTGCTGTCTAAAGATTGAAATATCTCTGTTAACTTAGGGTTTTCATTTTCAGTTTAAAATCAAGATTTATTGTTTTATGACTATGCAATTTTAATCTTAGATTTATATTCTACTGTCTCTGTCTATTTACTGTTCTGAACTTCAGATCTAAAGGAATCTTGCATACATTTTTTGAAAAGAGACTGTTGTTTTTCACTTACCCTAAAAATCTAACACAATCACTAGAATCACTTGTCCATTTCATGAGAATCAATTGTACATCTTGTTATTGAATGCAAAAGAAGAAATTAAATAGAAAAAGAAAACATACCGTGGAAAATTGGGCTGCCAGTCCACCTGTGCTGCCGGGGAAAGGAAAGAAAAATGCAAATTGGTGTTTGAGATGCCGGCTTATTCATCCATTGTGGGAGTATAATCATTGCTTCATTGTGGGCTGGTCACAATCACGCGATATAGGGGAATACAAATAGGCTGACGACACACTATTTGTGCAAACTAACACCTTTTCATAAGTCACAACCATCCAAACGTTTTTTCTCTTGTGGATACCACTACAAGGTTATTGTTTGGAAGAGACTGCATGATTGTCGCCGAATACGGCTAAGTATAGGCATATAAATGTATTAATTCCAAATTGAAGAAGTTACAATTCTGGTGCCATAATTAAGAAAAGTTAAAGTATTAAAATATTCAGTGAAATCACAGCTAACATCCTAATAGTTAGTTGGGAGAATTAGATTAAAAAAAATCTTCCAAACATCGAAGTTTTTTTTTTTTTTAGAAACGGTTGGAGGTTTTAATATTAAAAAGAGAACAACAAAAATTCAAAAATTACATATGGCAGAGTGTGAGCACCTCTGCTGCTTCCAAAAGAGCTTAACTGTCTATGGGGGTCTATAAAAACTGTATCAGCCAGTCCATATGTGCTGCAGTTCTGCCATGTAAAAATGACGATATACATATTCAAAAGCATAAAAATTTTACAGTTCATTTGAGACCTGTTTAGTGGTTTAGAGAAAACTCAGGATCTTCCTGTTGTTCCGCCTGTCGATCGAAGTTAGAAAAGGTTACTGTTAAAAATATATATCAGTTGTACACCAATATAGCAATATTACAGCATGCAAATACTGGACTATGAGGTGAAGCACAAATAATTAAGCAATCTGAAATATATACAGCAGCGGAATACTCATAAACAGTAGGCAAATTCACACATTCGGCACGAAAAATATGGGCAAAACCCCAGGAAGATTAACTTAGGAAAAGAGGACAGATTTGAGGAGAAAGAGTACTTTATTCAGCTCTAGGAAATTCAAAACTTTTACAACAACAAATAGTATCAGCATTAAAACACAGACTGTATCTCCTTCTCAGCAAATTACTTTTCTATACAAACAGTCCCAGCCTGTATCTAGGCAGAAAGCCATGACTGTACGGCTTGTATGGCCCAGGACAGCCAGCAAAATCTACACAAACAGTCACTAATCTGCGTAGAAAATCGTGCCAAAAGAAACAGTGCTGTATAGAACATAAATACTCAGCAAATCTGCATAGGAAATCGTGCCCACATGCTGTAAACACTCAGCCTCGATTTCTGTGCACCTACTTTACTGTACATCCAGCTTACACAGCTGTACGGCCCCTTCTATAACTGCTGTATGGACGGTAGAATAATGCTGCAAATAATTCTCGTGTTGTGTGCCAATCCCTCTCCTAGGGATGCATGCCAAACCCCCTTTGTTTTAGCTCTTCCTCCAAGATAACACTCTCTCTTGGGAATCGTGCTTCTTCACCTCCCACTAAGTCCCCTCAAAAGTGCACCCCCGATCTCCCTCATGAGCTTCCTTTAAGCATTTTCAAAATGTAACTGGCCTAACCCTTGGTCTTCCAATGAGATTGACAGTCAAGATTAGATCTTGCCCTCATGAGATCAACAGTCACGACTTAACCATTCGTTGAGGTCACTTAAGTCACTAAAGTGACCGATAACATCATAAAGTCACTTTTACATTTAAAAATTAAAAGACCCACTTTATAAAATCACTTTACAAAGTTACTTTATAAAAACACATTATAAAGTCATTAGGGAGAAAGTGTGCTTAGTCACTTCCACATGCTAAGCGTCACCAATGCAGAAGTACCTCCGAGTTACCAATTCTAACACTCCCTCTTAGCGAGAGAGGTACTTCTGGTACCACCACCAGAAGCTGTCTCCAACTCATCAGCGACCATAACTGCTCCCCCTATACTAGAAGTCTCTACTCCTTTTGAACAGGAAGCCACTACTCCCACTGCACTGGAAGCCTTTGTTGCTACATCTGCTGTTCCACGAATTGAAGACATTCTCCTAGGAGATTGCACACTCTCCCGAGCATCCATCTGTGTCCACTCATGCCTGCTGAGTCCTTCGTGAGTCTCGAAAATGATTGAGTCCCCGTTATCAACTCTCTCTCCCCTTCAACCTGCCTACTCTCCGACACAGAATTTGAATCCAGAAATCCATTGGACCCCAACACAGGTCGACCCAACAACCTGTACAACCCCTCATACCCGACACCAAGTATCACTGCTGTGTCTGCAGTTGCTCAGATAGGATATAAAAACACATGTCCACCGTAGAAGACAACTCCAAATCCACTCTCATCCAAAGTTGACACTGAGAGCAAGTTAACAATCAACTTTGGAACATACAATACCTCGGCAACCACCAAAAAACCTCTTGAATCTAGTTGGAATCTAACCCTTCCAACCCCCTTTACTGCAAGTTGTGGGCCGACTCCACAATTCACATTGCAGTCTGAGTCGATCTCTGTAAGACTGAGCAATATTGACCTCATCCCTGTCATGTGCCGAGAAGCTCCACTGTCCACGAACCACAACTCAATGTCCTTGAATGCTAGGCACCCACTTCCCATAGGACTAGTCATGAGAGAGAACTCCCTCTCATATCTCTCAGCAAACTCTGCAATCTTTGTTGATGCTGGCACCTCTGGTTTCGACTTATTCTTCTTCTTGTTTAGACATTGACTAGCGTAGTGGTCGGTCTTGTGACATGCAAAGCATCTCTTCTTGCTCATGTCCTTCTTCTCATTGCTTTTTCCCACAAGAGCAACGTTCTTGTCGTCTGCACCATCCATTGCCTTTTCCCGAGACCCCTCCCGGATCTCCTCCTGCGTAAATTCATCCCAGAATCTGCTCCAGTTAGGGAGCTTCTCTCTCCCCATCACACACTTCACGATAACCTTCCACTCCTTGGTGAAGCCTTTGAGGGATATCCGCACCAACTCTGAGTCAGGAATACCTTCTCCAACAACTGCCAATTGGTCCTTCACCTGTGCAACTTAGGTGAGGTAGGTGGCCACACTCTCTCCCTTGGCCATCCTAGCACTATGGAGCTTTTCCTGGAGAACCATTTTCCAGTTCTCATTCTTTGCCTCATACAAACTTTTCAGTGCATCCCATATCTCTTTGGCTCTCTTCTTCTCAGCCAAGTGCGGAATAAGGTGGTCTCTGACCTTGTCCAAGATGTTTCTCTGAGTCTTGGCTTCCTTCACTTCATGAACATCAAGAGCTATGGGATTTGATGCAGGTAGAGGCACGACGGTGTTCACAAACGACCACAACTTGTTCTCCTTGAGAACACTTGTGATTCTAACCTTCCACTACAGGTAGTTGGAGATCCCCTCCAACCTATCTTCAAACCTGATGTTGGAAGTCATCTTTGTTTACCTGACAAAGAACCTCTTCTCCCTTCTTCAAGCAAATGTCCCAACAAATCACTTGCTGTCCCAAGTGCCAAAGCTTCCCACTGAACTTTAGAGCCCTAGCTTTGATACCATGTTAAAAATATATATCAGTCCCACACTTAGTCAATAACATGTTTCAGCCTCCTATAGTTGTACACCAATATATGCGAATACTAGACTATGAGCTGAAGCACAAATACTCATAAACAGTAGGCAAATTCACACATTTGGCACCAAAACGCTGGGCAAAACCCCATGAAGAATAACTCAGGAAAAGAGGACAGATTTGAGGAGAAAGAGTGCTTTATTCAGCTCTAGCAAATTCAGAACTTTTACAACAACAAATAGTATCGACATTAAAACACAGACTGTATCTCCTTTTCAGCAAATTACTTTTCTATACAAACAGTCCCAGACTGTATCTAGGAAGAAAGCCCTGACTGTACGACTTGTACCGACCAGGACAACCAGCAAAATCTACACAAACAGTCACTAATCTGCATGGAAAATCGTGCAAAAAGAAACAGTGCTGTACAGAAAAAAAATACTCAGCAAATCTGCATAGGATATCGTTCCCACCTACTGTAAACACTCAACCTCGATTTCTGTGCACCTCCTTTACTATACGGCCAGCTTACACAGCGGTACGGCCCCTTCTATAACTGTTTTACAAACTGTAGAACAATACTGCAAATACTTCTCGGGTTGCGTGCCAATCCCTCTCCTAGGGATGCGTGCCAAACCCCCTTTGCAGTATCTCTTTCTCCAAGCTAGCACTCTCCCTTGGAAACATGCCTCTTCATCTCCCACTAAGTCTCCTCAAAAGCGTGCCCCCCCTCTCTCCCTCACGAGCTGCCTTTAATCATTTTTGAAATGTAACTGCCCTAACGCTTGGTCTTCCAATGAGATTGACGGTCAAGATTAGATCTTTCCCTCATGAGATCAACGGTCACGACTTAATCATTCGTTGAGGTCACCTAAATCACTAAAGTGACCCATAACTTCATAAAGTCACTTTTACATTTAAAAATTAAAAGTCCCACTTTATAAAAACGCATTATAAAGTCACTAGGGAGAAAGTGTGCTTGGTCACTTCCGCATGCTGAGCGCCGCCAATGCAGAAGTACCTCCGAGCTACCAATTCTAACAGTTACCAAGTGAAGACAAATAGACCACCAAACAAATAATAGTGAAAAACAAAATTACCAATTCAAGTTAAGCGAAAAAGGTGCACCTCAGCCAAGTCTTAAGTGAAGAATTAACTTATACCAAGGAGGTACAAACCTTTATGATCAACAAAGTGACACAAGTGCAAAGAAGACATGCTACCGAAAGTGAAACAAGGAACTGTGATAAATATGGTAAGTAAAGTTCATGTTACAATGACGCCTTATCGACATTCTGATCACAAAAGCCGATACTTTGACCAATTTTTGCATCAACATTGTTTGCAGCAAAGGTAGTATTCAAACCATATTGCGAAGAATATTAGGTTCTTTCCAAGAACCCTATAAATGCATAGTTCCACAGAAGATTGAATTAAGGTGGGTAGACCTTTTAACAATCCAACAATTCTGCTCAGCACTTCGAAGATAATATTGTCTCATGTCTTCAACCTCAAGAATGAATAATTATAACAAAGCATTAGCAGCCAGAGCAAGGCGAATTTTTTCCATAAAAATGTTTTGAGGACAAAGCATTTCTAAAGGGGAAGCAATGTAATGTATATACAAATAAACATAACTCATAAATATATACCTAAACTATAGAATTTAGAATATCAATACAATTATTAAAAGGTGCATCACATAAAGACATAGCTTTATGTGAAAGGTTGCCTTGAGGCCTATAAATGCCACGGCCCCTCATTATTGTAACTCATATCATCTATTACTTATTCCTTATTAAATATATATTATTGATACTATATGGATTTCAAGCTATTGTTCTTTTTACATTGGATATTCAGTAAATGAACCTTGTTCATTTCAGTTATGCTAAGTATAACATGACACTGGGACACAGTGACACATGGGTGTCTGACATGGGACAGAGAAGTTAGCAGTCTACAAGTGGATGGTGATTCCAAACTCGTAATTGATTGGGCAAAAGGCAATAGTAGCCTGGAAAATTTATTACTTAAACTGCTCATGGAAAAGTTGAGGGAGATAAGGAATCTGTTTGAAATGGTTTCTTTTGAACATGTGTATAGAGAATTGAATGAGATTGCAGATCAGCTATCCAAGGAAGTTCTCACACTTCAAGAAGGTCTGGTAATCCTAAGTTCATAAGAGAATCGATGGAAGGAAGGACCTCTCCTGAAGAAGGCACAAACCTGTAATAAATACATGTAGGGCAATAGAGTTTCTGTTGATTTTCAGAAATCAGTGTTTGTGATCTTGGTCTGATAGGGTTCAAGGCTACTTTTGTAGTTTATTTTGATACAGTGCTGCCATCTATTTTGGATATAAGCAAAATATCGACAGTTTAAGAAGTCTTCAGGTCTAATTTTGTTTTGAAAGGAAGAGAACTAGGTCTCTGATGTGCTGAGAAGGTACCTAGCTATGTCTATTTTGGTTTCTCTTGGAAATATCAAATATACAATATTTTTCTTGGAATATATATATATTTACAGACGTAAAATGTAGACATAAAGATGTACATTTTTCGTACATTTCAAAAATAAAACTATATTGATCACACACTGGGATACCTTGGGACACAATGACCGAGTGTTCGACATGCATGGGACACTTATTCATCTGAAATCGAACTAAAGCTTGGAAAGTGTCCATGTTAGTTTAAAACTAATAAAAACCATAACCTTTGTTTTATTAAGGATCAAAACCAGTTGCAGGAGATCAAGAAAATGGGCCAATGAATCTAGCTTCTTCTAAAGTCCTTTTGGAGATGACACTAGGAGTATGACTTGATCTGTAACATGGTGCATTGAGATTACAATATCATGGAAAAACACAATAATCATCTGCTTGGGCCTTTTCCTTGAGGAGCTGCTCCAACTAATCAAGATAGAGTTCAAGAAGATTGGTAGAGAATGTGCATCTATGCTAACAAAAATGGTGCTACTATTATTGTTAATTAAACCCATAGCTGTATGAAAAATTACAATGTTTATACATTTGTCAAACTATGGCCAACTCTTCCATGAACAACATACATTTGAAACAAGCTTGCTTAGGTTCTATCTTACTTAATGAGGCCTTCTAAAAGGTTCTTGTCCATATATAATCTAAATCTGTGTTTCTTGTGAATACTATTTACACATTGACATCCAACTTTACTTACCAAAAGTCACTTAAGCAAGTTTAACTCATTCACAGTGATGCCCATAATCTACATTTGATGAAGTATTTTGCAGTTGAAAAGAATATATGAAAGCTGTATTGTGTACACCAAGCAAGATATTGTAATGTTCACTTGTTAATTGTTTACAATTTTTTTGTTTATTTAAGCATCAATATTTTTCAGCATCTCCGTCTGGCATTGCCAAAATATTAATTATGCTATATATGTACAAGGGGATGTGAATTTATGCATATTGTCATATGCCCTATCCTCTTGCATGCGTGAAGGATTCAATTGCCTTTTTGTAAAGCACTGATGCTTAGTCGGAGCTTGAACCAATTACGTGTGTCAGCATGTGTATTTGCATGCTTGCAACTGTCCATTATTTTCAGGATGCTTTGGCATTTTCTTAGATGAAAATGCATGCTCCTTATGTGAGTTCGGAGATAAACTATGCTATTTGTATACTTTCTGATAGAATAATGGGAAATTTGACAAGGCAAATATTTATGATAAAATAATGATTATGTTTACTTTTTGTTTATTTCCTTATGTTTGGAAAGAAATTGCAATATGTTTCTTACAGGTGGTGATATATCCACTGAAGATACATCTTACTGAAACAATGTACAAGATGATGTGGGAGTATTTTTTCCCTGAAGAGGAACAAGATTCCAAAAAGCCTCAGGTAAGTCTCCAAATTAGAAATTTCTTTCTCAGTGCAGTGTAAATATTTTCTAACTTATGTTTAATGATTTAGGATTTTGGTGTTCTGAGCTCATTCCATTTTTTATTGGGTAGGAAGTTTGGAAGGTTTCAACTACGGCTGGCTCAAAGCGTGGGAAGAGAGGGTTATCATCTGGTCATGAACATGGATCATCCAGTAGTAAAGCTAGGGAAGACGGCTTATCTAGGGGTAGTGCCCCTGGAACACCACTAGTTCCAATTGGAGTTAGTCCGTCCCTTTTACATAGTGATCCAGCTGAAGTGAGTTTCCTAATGGCTGCACAGGTTCTTGAGGTGATTTATTCCCTATTACTTTCTCCTTTTGCAGATATGCGTGCTTCTGAGCATGACTTTGTTGATTGCTAGAGCTTTACTATTATATATTGTGTTATAATTCATTCCATATACATTTCCATGTATTGTACCGATTGGTCAAATAATCACCATGTATGGTATAGTTTATGCATTAGTTGCTTTTAATTCTGAGATAAATTCCCAACCTTAACCTTAATAATCCATAGCACTAAAAATTTTAGGACATTACAAAGACGATTTGGTCCAAGGAACATGTTTTCAATATAAACTACATTAACTTTCCTTTGTTTCCAAGATGATTTCCACATTTTCTTCTTGATAAGTCTTCATTTTTCTTAGCTCATTGAAGTGGAGGCATTTATGATTTGCATCATTATCTGTATTATACCCTGCACATATGCATGCTTCTGAGCATGGCTTTGTTGATTGCTAGAGCACTACTGTTTAGTGTTATATATATTATGTTACAATTTACTTCATATAAATTTCCATGTATTGTACTGATTCACCATACAATCATTGTATATGGTATAGTTGGTCATTTATTGTTACATTCTGCTGTTGGCAAAATTATTTTGTCAGAGCCAATTTTTCTGGGTGGATGCTTTTAATTCTGATATAGTATAGTTTGTCATTTATTATTACCTTAAGCTTGATAAGCTACAGTAAAACATTTTAGGACATTACAAAGACTTTTTGATTCAAGCAACAATTTTTCAAGTTAGCCTTCCTTTGTTTCTTAGTTGATTTCCACTTTTTCTTCTTGGTAAATCTTCATTTTTCTTAGCTCAATGAGGTGAATGCACTTATGACTTCATTATTAGCTGTACTATACCCTGCACGTGAAAGTAGAGTGTCTAGAATTTTTTCTTTTAGAAACCAGAATGCCTTCTTAGAGAGAACTAATATTGCAATTTTCTGGCATGACAGACTTCTTTTCTTTTTCTGTTGAAAAAATAAATTATATTCACGAGAGTGAATATACATATTACATTTGTCCCAAAAAAGAGACTGTGCTGGAGCTTTCTGTCCTTATCTTCTACTTCTTTTCGGAGGCTTCCAAGCCTGTACAAAAAACTTTCATGTCACTGCCTGTCCAAAAAATACCTGTACTTTCTTTACAAAAAAACCATGCATGTTGCTGTTACATTACAAACTTAAAAGTTCAAATTCAAACTTCACTTGGAGCTTATGCAGAACTTCTTTACCACCTCATGGTCCTACAAGGAAAAGTTTATAGTTGGAACTCCATTGATTCGGCCTCAACATTATCAAGAAATTCATAGAACCCCAGCTCACCAACCGGTAAGGACACAGCTTCTTTGGACAGTGAGTCGGCTTTCTCGTCGAGCTCTCTAAAGATGTGGCTGAAGGATAGCCATTCAAAAGATTGCATAGGAAGCTTAATGTCTCGTAGCAGAGGTTCTAGGCTAACATCCGAGACTGTCGCTTTTTGATTGGCCCAATCGATTACAAGCTTTGAGTCCCCCATGATCTGAAGCTTCTTGGTCTTTAGAAGAGGTGATTTCCAGGAAAGTAAGGAAGGCAATAAACTCGGCTCTGTTATTAGTGCCCCTCCTTGGAGCGTAGCGCACATGAATGTAATGATTGTAATTTATGAAGAGGACCACTCCAACCCCGCAAGTTGTAGGGTGCCCTTGGTATGCCCCATCAAAGAAACCCCAAGGATTCCCAAAGTCTAGGACTGACATATTAGGAATCCTCAGATCTTTAATCTTAAAGTCTGTCATGAATTCGTTTGACAAGTTTAAGATGATACCAGCTGTAACTTCGGGGGGGATATCCTTGTCCTTAAAAATGCTTGAGTTCTAGGCCCACCAGATACTCGATACCAGAAAACTGGGCATTCCTTCAAACCTTTTAACTGCCCGATCAAAGAGCTAGTCCTTCAGGCTCTCTTCCAGACTGGTTTTCCTCCATTGTGATGATGGATTTAACTTGTTCGCAATGATCCTAGCGACCCGAACTGCATAAACACAATCAACAAATAAATGAGAAGAAGTTTCCTCTTGTTCTTTACACAATACACACCGACCTTGTCCTATCCATCCACATTTGTGACAGACTTCCCAAGTTAAGAGTTTGTTGGACAGAGCTAACCATAGTGCAATCTTGTTTTTTAGAGGTGCATGGGATTTCCATACCTAGTGCCACCACCATTTTTTGTCTCACGCAAAATGGGACTTTAACCATGAGTTGTACTCCAATTTGGTAGTGAAATCCACAGTCTTGGATTTTTTGGACCAACAAAGCATATCAGATTCATAATCTTGTAAAGTAATGAAATTGGATACCAATAACCTGACGTATCGGTACCATTCGGCTACATCTTCGCTTGTCAGTGCAAGAGATGACGAAGAGTGCCATCCCACTTGGCCCCTGGCCTAAGGTACCTGGACAGAGGCGTTTGCAAGGGAGTAACCGCTTTCAGAATGGAGATCTTTTATAAGGGATGCCAACAGATGAAAATCATTGCCGATCCACAACCGAGGGTCTTCGCCTATCCTCACCAATCTACTGTTGTCAATTCGCCAGACTGTCCAGTTTCCCACTAAGGGAAAATACGAGACCAAAGCTTTCCATATGATAGACCCTCTTGGAGACTTTATGGGCGATCATAACCACTCTTCCATAGAAATCTCATTGAGGTACTTGGATTTGAGGACTCGACACCACAAGGAGTTGCCAACTGAGAACCTCCACAAACTTCTAGCTGCCAACGTTTGGGAAAATTGGGTTATTTCTTTAACCCTTAGCCTCTGAGCTCCTTGGGTAGGGATACCTTGTTCCATTTGACCAACGAGATTCCTCCTTTACGGTGAGATCCAAACCATAAGAGTTGGAAGCTTTCCTTCCCGATCTTAGAAAGGATCCCTTTGGGGACTGCCTCTATAGACATACAGTAAACTGGAATGCTTTCAATGACCGATTTTAGCAAGACAAGTCTTCCTCCTCTTGAAAGAAGATGATTGACCTAGACAGAGATGCGTTGTTCTACCTTCTTTACCATCCATATCCGATCTTCAAACCTATACTTGGGATTGAGATGAAACTCTAGATATTTGAAACTAGTTTCCAAGTCCTTCACCTGGAAGGCAGATCTCTCCAAAATTTCCTGCTTAACTTTGGTTAGGAATGAACTTAAATAAAGACAAGATTTTTCTTGGTTTAGTACCATTCCAATGGCCTTGCAATAAAGGTCTAAAACTTTTTGATCTCCGATAAATCCCTCTCCGATCCCCTAGAAAAACATAGGACATCAACTACAAACAAAATATGGGAAATGGCTTCTTGAGCAACATTTATGCCCCTAATCGACCATGATCTTCTCGCCTCCTCCATAAGCTTACTGAGCACTTTTGCAATAATTAGAAATAAAAAGGGAGATAAAAGAGATCCTTGTCTCAGCTCGCAAGCTGCTTTGAAAAACCTAGGAGACCCTGTAATGTCCCTTTACGAGTAAGGACTCCAGAGATGAGGGCTTAGTAGTCTAAACATCCCCTTTAGACTATAGCCAGGAAGAAACCAGGGAAAATGTTCATTTGATGTTATTTCACTAGTGAAATGTTATAATTTGAAAGTGACATTAAGTGAGTAAGTGGAAAAAGGTAATTAAGTGCTTAAGTGAATATTAAATCAAAAACTTAGGAAAATCGCTTAAGTGAAAAGTCAACAAATAATTAGGGTTTCGGTGGATATAAGGAGAGGAAAAACGACCTAATGGCTCATTATTGATTATTTGAGAATTGAAACCAGAGCACTAAGGAGAAACCCAGATTCAGGCGAATTTGAGGATACTTGTGGATTCCAGGAGGAAGACACCGAGGGATTGGATTCGGTGTTGAGAGACACACCCTAGCCAATCGGGGAGACCACATAGGTTTTCTATTGTTTTCATTACAGATCTACAGTCAGATTGAGCGTGGAGATCAGAGATCCAACTCTAGTAGTTAGATTCCAGTGTGAGTTCTAGAGGAGTCATTAGAGGTATAGTGGATCACTCTTCTTGAGGAGGCCTAACAAACCAAAACCCTCAGAACACATTTGAGATCAGGGGAAGGCACTTCATTTGAGCCATCCAGGACATTTTTTCGAGCTTTCTAGCCATCAGGGTGTCACATTCATTCAATGGAGTTGCAACACGTTGACAGACAGAGGAGAGATCACAGATTATCAGATCTACTCGTCCAGAGGGCTAGCGAGCCAGATTCCTTTCGACCCATTGGAGAGGGAGGCACGACGCTCCATTCGAGATAGGTTCCATTAGATTCTGACAGTGGAATATACTTGGTGGACTCTTTTAGTGTTAGCCAGCGTGAGGGCATTCCCAGAAGTTGGACAGATTACTTCCGATAGTGATAGTGAGATCAAGGAGCCTAGCAACAACAGATCCATCTGGGGCGAGTCTTCTAGGGAAGAAGGTGACTTCATTGGGACAAATCTCATCAGATTTGGAGGAGTCTTGCTCGTGCATGCATCAGATTCATCTTCCAGCAGTCGATCTAGTGCTGCATGCAACAGTAAACCCACACATGTCACAGTTTGGTCTTGCATGCCAATGGTCTAGCGATACATGTTAGTTCTAAGTATTGTTCCATGCTTTTACTAGTATTCCAGTATAGATCTAGTCATTTGGAGGTCTAACTGAAGATTGGTTTGGTTATTTTTACATGCATGCAGTCTGTGTGTGAAGTTTTGTACATGCATGTCATTATTGTATTTTCTTGACTATTCAATATATCTTAAACAAGTTGTTCCACCTGAAACCACATGCAAAATCACCACGCATGATTAAATTCAAGTTATCAAATGTAGTCAGAAACCTAAATAACCCATTCAACCACCCAAAGAGTATTAGATCTGCGACAAACATGGTCTGTAGAGATTTAATTTCCAGATCTCCGGATTTGGGATATTACAGACCCGTTCATGAGTACTGCAATGGATACTGATTGAATGCAACCCATTATCTAGTTTACCATGGGGAGGGCCATCCCCATTTTCAACAACACTAACAGGAGGAAAGTCCAACTTACGCTATCATATGCTTTGGAAAGATCCAACTTAAGAACTGCCACTGATTGATTTGATATTTTGGCCAAATGGATGGCTTTCTGGGCAACAACAACCGCGTCGTGAATTTGTCTATGCCATAGAGAAATAAATTGTTCTTTTGATATTATATGAGAGAGAAGGGGCTTTATCCTGCTTGTAATGAATTTCAATAAGATTTTGTAAACAACTTACATCATGATGTTGGTCGATAGTCCCCCAGGTTGACCCCATCCCGTTTTTTCAGGATCAGTGTTATAAACATGGAGTTAAAAGATCCTATCACCTTGCCAGAGCTGTGGGATTCCTTCACCACATTGAGTAGATCTTTTTTAATAAGGTCGTAGAAGCCCACATAAAATTATATTGTTAGACCATTTGGCCTGGGGCTCTTTCCTTTCTGCATAGAGAAAAGAGCTTCCTGGACCTCTACTTCAGTGACCTCCTCACACAAGGAGCGGTTCATTTCCTATGTGATAACCGCTGGGAATTTGGATATGACCTGGAGAATATCTTGTATGGGACATCCTCTTGGTTCTTGGAACAGATATTGAAAGAAACAGACCCCCTCCTCCTCCTTTTCCTTAAAAGGTAAAATCCTTGGAACCATCCTCCGACTGAATCTCCCATATTGTATTGATATTTTTCTAGAAATTAGCATATTGATGAAAATTTTTCGAATTGTTTTCTCCCACCTTTAGACACAAAGCTCTACTTTCTAGTGTAAAGATTTTTCCTCATTGGCCAAGAGTTCATGTTTGACTGCTTTGGCTTCCTTCAACCAGAGTATTTGAGAATCGTCAAGGGAGCCCACTTCCATAGCTCGATAGATCCTAGAAATGACTTCCTCGACCTTCCTTAGTGATTCCTAATATTTCGCCATGAAAGACGTAAGCCATTGCTTGGTGACTTTTTTATTTTGAGCCAAATTTTGAGGGAATTGATGCATATACGTGGAGCTTGCCGCAGAGGACAATTGGATCCAATTCTTGTTCAACAGTGCATTGAAATCCTCCTCTTCTAACCAATTTCGGTTGAATTTGAGTGGTGCAAGGGGCGTTTCCTCACTAAAGGACATCGAGAGGAGCACTGGTCCAAGGCTGTTGGGAGCGCGGAGCAGGAGCGGGAAGTGCAAATTTTCAAAAATCTCCAGGAGCGGGAGCGTTTCGGGAGCGGTTTTTATATAGTACATAATATATCTATATCTATAT